>APFE031746461.1:3815-43883 GCA_000404065.3 Pinus taeda | reverse complement strand
GCAAATGCACATGCATGTATTTGTTTTCCACTTTCTTAATGTGTGAATGACAAAAAGAATGCTAAGTACAAATCTGAATTATCTTTTCTTTCAAAGCAACAGTACTAACAATTTTCTCTTCATAATACGAAAGGAAGACAAGGACGACACTTTGCGATTTTTGAATTGAAAACTGCTTTCGACACTTGAAATACTGTTAATTCAAATCAAATACAAGAGTAACAGTGTAATCGACCATCAAGAAGAGTAGGATTCTTTTCTTTGACTGAAAATGACAGTTGCGACACTTCCAAATCAAAAAGACGACAATTTGATTAAGCTACTTCTTTGTAAAGGAGAACTGTAAATGGAAAAAAATACATAAAAACATTCACAATTCTTTGTACAATGGAGGCTGAATGATGCAAAGGAAGGTAGTTTCAACAGTGGTATACTGATCACAGACAACAAAACTCCTGAATAAAGTTGAAGAGAGTGAAGAGAAACCAAAATCTGGAGGTAGAAACAGTCTTATTTGATCATCGCACCTATAACATAGGGAAACAGGGATGCATCTCACCTATAGCACATGGGAGGTGCGATGCATCTAGACTGCCAAAAGGAGACAATGCGATGGTCTAGGGACGAGACTTTAACTTGATTTTTGGTCATCGTTTGCAGCTTAGCTCAGGGATTTGGGCTAAGCTAATGATAGTCAGTAAATACAAATCATAGGGCCTGATCTAATGAGGTTACTTGAGCCACCACCAGGGAAATTAGGATGTTTGCAAATTAATTGTTCAGTTTATAAACAAAACCTGGAGATGGACTGAAGCAGCATTGATCTACTTTTCACTTGCATAGCAAATTCAATTTGAAGGCTAGCTGGCTTAACTTCAAGCTCCGTCTGTCGTTTATAAAGAAAACAAATATAGACAAGCAAACAAGCTATTCACTCCCCAGCGGAGTCGCCATTTTGTTATTGGGAAATCTAGTGTCCATTTAGAGCTGCTAGTCCCACTAAGATGGGTAGCTATCTTAGAAAAAAACAAACTAAAGTTACTTGCGTTTTCCTTTATGAGAATTAGATGAGAGAGAAGCAGAGAGTACCAACCTCAGTCTTTCGCTTGGCTCCTTGCTTGTTTCCTCTCCCCTTTGGCAGGTCTTTGCCGCTCCTTCCTTGCTTGTCCCGCTTCAAAGAACACATGCAGAGTCAAAGAAGCATAATACCATCAAAGCACAAAGATCTACAATCATAAACAATATAGGATCATATATATATTGACCACACAAATGCATATATCAACTCAAACATACAAGAATGTGGAGGAAAACTCAAATAGATTTATTGATAGAAAGAATAGAAGAGAGGATTACAACCCATTGATCTGACCTAGCATCATCCTCCCAGCATGAAAGCCCTTCTTCACCTCATGAAAAGCTTAGATCACCAAACACTATGATGTTCCACAAAGAAACCAACAACACTTCCTTACAAAATACAAGATTCCAGCCTCTGGATCTCTGGGATGAGGGATCCATATAGAGATGTTTGCAGGTGGGTGAGTCATCTTCTAGGTTTTTTATTAGTGTCATTTCTCTAATAGTTCTCAATTCCACTTGGATATTTCATGATCTCTTACTCATCCCTGGCGAATTCAGAGAGGCAAGTGTCACAGGAGAAGTTTTTGGAAGATTCCATGATCATCCACCTTGCAAACTGTCTCTGTCATTTGTCTACTCTCGCTCATCGCACCCTACAGAAGGGCTTTCTAGTATGCATCGCACTTTTTGCATGTGGCAGGTGAGATGCATCGCACCCTTAGCACTGAGCAATCTGTATGGTCCAGTTTCTACCAGTTTTGAGCAGTTTTTCATGGAGAACTTTTGGGAGATGATGTAATCAGTTGACCTTGCTCCTTTAGGGTTTGAAGCAACACTTTTAGGGACTTAGAAGCCCTTGGTTTATGGACATATGTGATTGGGGTTGCAGTGCCCAAATATGTCTATAACATCAGTGCTAATGTCCTCATGTAATTGTGAAACTTCTTCTTTAGGAATGGATGTTCCAGAAATAGTCGGAGTAACTGGAGTCTCTGTAGCTAATGAAATAAATATTTCAGGTAACCCGAATGAAGAACTAGGATTTCTTGATGTACTAGACTCAGTTAAACGAGACCGCTTTATCTGAATTGGTGTCGCTTCAAGAGGAAAAGGTGGTTGGCTCGCTATTCTCCGCGAACGACAGGGTTTGGGTTGATGTTCCTCCACGCTTGCTAATTAATTTTATTATCAAAAAGAAATAAACAAAAAGGGGTAACTAGGCAAAAGGTTTACCAGGCAACTATGAACTGCAGAATACCTCCTGGTGAACCAAGAATTATGGGCAGGAAATCTCCCCGAATGATGTGTTCGATGTATCACATTTGCAAGGTGGCCGACTTAGTTACTTAAGGATGGATAGCAACCTTTTGTTGTCCTCCCATATATACCTGAAAGTACGTGGAGGCCTAGTCCATATAAGCACCGTCTAATGCAAAACTGCATAGTGAGAGCGTTCCCATATTCTTTACATACTGTAACACCGCCCTATATACCCGAACGTACGTGGACGAGCTACGATATACTCACATATGTGGAATGAGGTATCACACTTGGGATGTATTTCAAACAACTTAGTGATGGCTACTTGGTTTAATGATTCCAAAGCACGTCTCTAGCCTAGAACCACTAAATGTTTTCGCTAATGACAATGCTCCATTAGGTAAATTGATGTTTATTTTGAGTTGATCTTGCTTAGGAATTTTTCTTTCAAGTTCACCACATGATGTATTATGAAATTCCTAGGAATGCAACTATCATGATAAGCATTCTTTCCATTCAGTTTTAACAATGAAAATCCTAGCTACTTAGGGATAGAGCAATCAGATTTCTTTTGATCAAAGAGCAAAGAGCACAATCTAAATGCAAATTTCCTACACTATTCCTTTTTGCACACACAAATTCTTTTCAATGCAAGATGCATGTATTTCTTTTCAATTTCCCTTTATGTGAATGATTCAAAAAAAAAAACTAATGCACAAACGATCAACAAACTCTTTAAATAAAAATGACGATTTTGCGACAATTTATTTTTAAGGAAAGGAAGACTCTACGACACTTTTGTTTTCAAAGAAATGAGGAATTACAACACTTTCAATGAAAAGACTAATCATATGCACATATCAACCAGTCGACCTTTCATGAATGAAAATTTGATGACAATTCAACTTTTGAAGGAGAAGACGATTTTATGACACTTTCTTTCGCTAAAGATCAAATCGATTGAAACTAACTTTCGACTATAGATTGAAAATGACAAAGTAAATACATAAGAAACATTTATCAATCCTAGTCTAAGTAGGGCCAAATTAAGGAGATGAAAAACTATTTTCAGAGACAAAACATCATTGACATTCAACAACTCATTCAAACAAGAGAAAATTGGCAAAAACTTTCTGTTCCTAGATGGGAAACTGACCCTCAAGGGATCAACGTAGGCAACAGTTAGAGACAGTGCGCTGAATTGCAATAGATATATGCAGGAAGTGCACTACAACGCACTGTGTCCTTCATTGGACTGCGCTGGTGACAGTAAACCATTCTTAAGGCAATTTTGACACAGTTTCAACTCAATTTTCAATGAAAGAAGACTGAAATTCAATCAACGACCACAAGTACAATATGTAGAAATGTCTTAAGAGGTTGATACGCTACTAAGATGGATGATTGCTCCCCAGTGGAGTTGCCAATTTATTTTGGGAAGTTTTAGTGTTCTTGGATAAATGCCTAATCCCTCTAGACTAGTAGCTTAATCTAGAAACAATAGTACAAAGCATTCTCTACCTTTTCTATAAACAATAGATAAAATAAGAGAACAGAGAACCTACTTGTAGCTTCCGATTGTTCCTTATCTCCCTTGACTAATTCTGTTGTTCCTTCCTGTATTTAAGTTGCTTGAGAAGTACCCGCACACAGACAAAAACAAGAACCCATCAAAGAATATGATAATGATCTATTGATTAAACATAGCATGGAATCAAGTACATGATAAGCATATGAAGGCATCAAAAGACAATAGAAGCAAATGGAAAAATATTTGAAAACTTTATTAGTGAAAGAAGAGTTACAACCCAATTTTCTTGATTTAGCATCACTCCTCCAGTTCAATCCCATCCTCTCCTCACAACAAGCAAGGCACTTTGACATCATTACAATACTTGCAATCAACTCAAATCTCATATCAACAACATATCCCTACAATTTAATAATTTCTAGCCCCTGATCACTTAGATGAGTGATATTTTTATAGGTGAATGAAGGAAGTTATGCCATCAATGGTGATAATGAATGACCTCCTAAATTTATAAATCAGTTCCATGGAAGAAGGGGTAAGGGGATTGATGTTCCTTAACTCCCTTCCTCATCCAAATGTGAACCCAAAGGAGTTGATAGCCTTGAGAAACTTCTAGAGGCATCCAATGGATAAGGAATCTTCCAAAACCTCATGGAAATTTGCTCAAATTCGCCTAGTGTAGGCCAAAGAGGGGCCAAGTGCACTGCATAGCACCCTGACAGTGTATGGTTTGCATTGCAGTGCACCCTAATGAAGGCCTACTTGCACTCATCTTCTTAGAGGCAGTTTCTGGATGTTTTCAGTGATGGAACTTCTTGGGAAGTGAGGCATTATGATGTTTAACTTCTTTAGGGCATGTAACAACTGCATTAGGGGTCGATGGGCCCTAATAGTATCGATCTGTAAGTTGGGGTTGATGTGCCCAAATGGATCTGTAACAAATACCTCATCCGTGAAGGTATTGATTTTGTAGGGAAGATGACACTATTGGCTGATGCGAAGATCTCATGCTTTCTGAAGCCACTCGATGGTGTACGATTACGGATGTAGTGTAGTCGATAGGCCCAACTGCTTCATGAATTCTACTAAAATGAGGTTCTTTTGGCTCTTGTTATCAACAATGAACTGTAGCGGAGAACCCTTCACCCACGTTTGTGAGTGGAAGAGGCGTTCCCCCTCCTCTGGATCTTTAGGCTCATTCTTATGGATCTTAGCAGTGGCCACAGTGCCATTGGGCTCCGCATCAATGAATTGTTTCCTTTTGTTGTTCCCCTTGTTAGGTTCCAACTTAGAGTCAGAACATGCATCTAATTTGAAAGCTTTCAGCTCAGCCACTAGTGACTGCTTGGCCCAGCACTCACTCGTGTTGTGAGTGGAGCTCTTATGGAACTCACACCATTTTCCAATGTCCTTCTTTGTCTTCATGGTGTTGTTTGTGGCTTTAGCGATTTGTCCTAGGTCTCCTCGCCTTGGCTTTGTCCTTTGCTCTGTGGTTTGGGGGTGCCTTTTCCTTGCTCCAGATTCGCAGAT
The DNA here is from genome assembly GCA_000404065.3 of Pinus taeda. Lineage (NCBI taxonomy): Eukaryota > Viridiplantae > Streptophyta > Pinopsida > Pinales > Pinaceae > Pinus > Pinus taeda. The sequence goes on along the minus strand of APFE031746461.1, from coordinate 38,479 downwards.
CCAAAGTCTCACTTCTTCTATTTAAACTTCTACTCAATCTTGACAATGTATTGGTACGTTGTATCGAGCAAGGAGATGTCCAAGAACTCCATCTCGTCTTAGATGTACTTGTGTAGATAGTTGCAGTACTTGAGTACCAAATGCTGCTCAGAATCCTTGATACCCAGCTTCGTGCGAAGGGTATGGAAAACATTTGTAAACTCCGACACACGTTGGTCCCTACATTGTCGTACCCTGGTCCACTTTATGTATTTATCTTCATCGCTCTCAACATGGTAATATTGTTCCTTGATGGCATTTAAGAAAGAATTCCAAGTGGGTGTGGCTGAAAATAGTGAGGATTCCCTCTTGTCCTTTTGTTCACAGTAGGTTTCCCACCAGTCCTTGACGTATTCAGTGTTTTAAAGAAGAGAAAAATTAATTTTTTCCTGATTGGAAAAGACATGAACTGAAAAATACCCTTCCAACAGAATTAATGATTTATCTACAACATCTGCATCTATCTAGCCCTCAAATATGGGAATATCAAAGTTAACTTGTACCTTAAAAGGAGTGGCACCTCCAAAGTGGTTGTTGGATGAAGATGTGTCGCCTGGGGTTAACCGTCGAAGGATCTGGGCAAGGTTATCCATCATCAGGTTCCTTTGTCGCTCAAGGGCTTCCTTTAGAAGTATTTTGAGAGGATCTCCTGCCCTCTCATCTTTCTTTTCTTCTGCCATGGGAGGTCGCCAGGTTTTGCGAGACTGGTCTTGCAAAGGTTCAACCAGATTGAGCCCTAACTCCTTATACCCTAACCTTGTTGGGGACATGTCAAGAAAAACAAAGAAAGAACATACTGCTCTGATACCACTGATTCAGACTTATGAAGGAATACAAAAGAATAGAGAAATACCCATATACACAGAGATGCAACAAAAATAAAACTTCATTTCATTAATGTCAAAGAACTGAAATATGCTTACATATAGAAATAAAAATGAACTAGCTTGGGCGATGGTAGCTTATCTTTGAGAGGAGATGTGGCGGCTACATGCCTTTGAACTATGTTACAATGAGGCTCAAAGGCCTATTTATTATTGAGAAACAATGGAAAACCCTAAACATCAAAAAAATTAACCCTAGGAGACAAAGTGCCAAAATTGTGGGCCTCGATTGAGTAAATTGGTACATCAACTTCCCGGGGTCATAACTTTGACATACAATCACCGTTTGGCTATCATAATACCTCATTTCGAAGAGCTCAAAGAGAAGGATGAAAGAAAATTAGCAAGCAACCATAAATGTTTTTTTTTTCTCTCTCTTTCTCTCTCTCTCTCTCTCTCTCTCTCTCTCTCTCTCTATTTTCACTGAAAATGTTGCTTAGGGCCTTAAAACGGCTCCAGAAGTTCAAGACCCAAAAAACTACCAAAAATAGTAAATTGTGCTACAATTAAGGAAACTGTAAAACTAAAAGAGACAATGTTGGGGTCAAAGTGGAATAGGCAAGTGGCCACCAATATCCAACTAGATCACTAGGCCCTGAGCCCCTTGGTCATTGCTCTACCGTGGTCACGTGGGGTTTGCAGTGACTAGGAGCCAAAGCTTAGTCCCAACCCCTACCACCAACTCTGATCGCATCGCCTTTTAACATAAATTCGTGACCTTGATTGGTTAAATAAAATGTTCATGGTGCAGTGGGTACATCTCAGAAATGTTGGAAGGTAGGTCATGTGTTCGATCTCGCTTAGCCTCTGGCCAAACAAACAAATTTTGTTGCACCCTGGAGGTGTCACGTGGAAACCCATGATTGGGCCATGTCGCACGCTCCCATTGGTCCACTTCAGAACCAAACTAATCAAATTTTCCCATATGCATGAACCACAGGAGGCAACTTGTCATCATTTGATTGGTATAATGATATCCAATCATCCTGCTGACTTAACTGTATGGACTACCTAGTCAACAGTCCTGTAACAAACATGCAATCATTTTTTAGTTGTTTAGGAAAAAAATCAAAACATGATATCTTGAGAATACGATGTCGATTTTGAGCGATTCAAGTTGCGTTTCAGGACACGAGATCTATGTTTTGGCACTAGTTTTGAGAAATTTTGAACACTTTCATTTTTTAGCATTTCACTGATCCACTAGATCACTCCTCCCCAGTTGAAGCTTTTGGACCATGAAAAAACTATTTTCATTCAACAAATAGGTGAGGATATAGCTCCCTCACCCTTCCAATCTGAATCCATTTGGCCTTGATTGGATTTGTCCCTTTGATCCCCACACGAAGGTACTCCTCGTTCCCTCTTCTTGGAGCTTTTGTTTTTTTGTCAATGATAGTATCTTGTTGGAATTCTTCAAGATATTTAGAAGAGGAACATTCTATTGTAGGAATCTACACATTCTCTCCTTGATATTTAGTCAAAGGAGGCTCATATAATCTCAAGTTCTCAACATTAACAACGACATAGACATGCATATATGGAGGAAACTCTAACCGGAATGTAGTGTTACTATATTTTCTAAAATATTAAAAGGTCCATATCTAATTGGTTTTAGTATTTTACCTTCTCCTTGAAGCCTCTCCTTGCTAATGTAAAGCCAAAATTCATCTCCAACCTGAAAATGGTGGTCAACACGATGCCTATCATGTCTTCTCTTATACTTGGATTGACTCTTTTCCAACTGTTCTTGAACCATTTGATGCACCAATTGAACTTGTTCAATGAATCACTTGGCCTTATCTATGCCACTATGTCCATCTATAGCAACATCTTTCCCAAATATAAAATCTAATGGAGATTTTTGTAAGTATCCTAAGCATGCCTCAAATGGAGATGTTTAAATCGATGTATGCTTGGCCCGGTTGTAAGCATGTTGGATGTAGTATAAGTGTTCATCCCAAAGTTTAGGATGTCTGCTATAATAACCACAAAGGCAATGTACTACTATTATGTTCACCACTTTTATTTGGCCATCAGTTTGTAGATGGAATGTTGTGCTATTTTTCAACTTGGTGTCCATGAGTCCCCATAAACTTGACCAAAATTTCCCGATGAATCGAGAATCTTGATAAAAAAATAATAGATGTGGCGAACCCAAAATGCACCCATACATTTTGAAAGAATATCTGTGCATTATATTAAGTAGTAACCTTCTTCTTAAAAGGCATCAAAATACACATTTTTCTGAAACGATCCACAACAACATAAACATAATCATGACCTTTCCTATACATAGTTATTCCTCCCACAAAATCCATAGAAACACTTTCCCAAGGACAAGAAGGAACAAGAAGTGGATTATACAATCCCACCTTTTTATTGCTAGGATTACTAGTAGCACACCAAAAACATCCTCGTACATATCGTGACACACTTTCATTCATACGAGGTCAATAATAATACCTTTGTAATTGTGGCACTGTCTTGCCTACACCAAAGTGGCTAGCAATAAGAGAAGTATGTGCTTCCCTTATGATGTTGACTCTTTCAACTTATGGAATACATAGCTTGTCAAATGATACAACAATTTATCGTGAAAATGTTAATATAATTCCTCTACTTGGTTGCCTTAATACAAAGCTGCATATACATCCTTAAAATATTCATCTAAAGCATATTGTTCAACATAACTCTCATGCATTATAGAATTATGCTTAATAACAATTGGTCTAGATAACATATCAGTGACTTTGTTATAGATACCTTTCTTATACTTTATTACTAAGTGTAATTGTTGTAAGAAACACATCCATTTGAAATTCCTCGCTTGTTGTAGCTTGGTTTTTGATTGCCAGTATTGAAAAGGTTGATGGTCACTGTGAGTGATTGTTTCCTTACCCATCAGATAATGTTTCCATTTCTTCACACTTTTCACCAAAGCATACAACTCTTTGTCATATGTTGGATAGTTAATCACTGCACTGGTAAAGGTTTCAGAATGATAACAGATAGGATTGCCATGTTGCATGAAAACCTCTCCCATGGCATAGTCACTTGCATTGGTTTGTATCTCAAATGTATGCTTAATATATGGAAGTGGAAGAACTGGTGCTATAATAATTCTCTCTTTCAAGGCATTGAAGTCTTTATGTTGTTTCCCTCCCCACCGAAAAACCTGTTTCACACTTGTCAAAGCGAGCTGAAATGGATGAGAAGTTAGAAATGAAATTTCTCCAATATTTGGTTGCTGCCAAAAAGCTTCTAACCTTTGTTACCTTATTGGGTTTAGGCCAATTCAAAATGACTTCGAACTTTGAGGGATAAACCTTTAATTCACCCTCTCCAACAATATGACCCAAATAAACTTAAGAGGTTTTTCCCAATTCACATTTAGACATCTTTAAAGACAATCCTTCTTTATTTAAGACATCTAGAACTTGCCTAACATGTTTGACATGCTCTTCTCGAGTCTTGCTGAAAACCGGTATATCATCTAAGTAGACTATCATAAAATCATCAAGAAATTGCCTTAAAAAATCATTCATAATTCTCATGAATGTTGTAGGAGAATTACAAAGCCCAAATGGCATAACCAACCATTCAAACAAACCTTGCTTTCTTTTGAAATTTGTCTTCCAAATATCACCTTCAGCAATCATAATTTGGTGATAACCAATTCTCAAGCCCAACTTAGTGAAATAAGCAACATATTTCAATTGATCAAGCAAATCATCAATTCGAGAAAGAGGATAACATTTATTTAACATGATTTTTTTCAAGGCTTTAAAGTCCACACACATGCACCATGTACCATCCTTCTTTGATACCAAAACAATAGGAGACCCACAAGGAGATGGGCTTGGTCTGATGACCCCTCTATCAAGAAGCTCTTGGATTTGTTTCTTAATTTGTTCATTCTCCATAACTGGCATCCTATACATGCTAGTGTTTGGAAGAGGAGCATCTTGCTGTAATTGGATCTCATGTTGGATTCCTCTTTTAGGAGGAAATCCTTTAGGCTCCTAAAAAATCTTATCATATGTGTTAACAACCTCAATCAAATCAGTTTCTAATTTTTGCATCACATCCTTGGAAAGCTTCATTTTTAGCATCATCTTTGGGTTTGATCATCAACAGTACAAAATTATTACTAGCATTAACAAGGATCTTCATTTGTCCAGCATTCACAAGAGACAAATTCAATTTCTTGCGATGTGCTTTAATAATATATTCACTCCCATCTTTAAATAAATTATACTTGTTCTCATGGCGATGAAAGATGGATTTCCTATCATATAAGTATGGGATTCCCAAAACAATCCTGCATATCTCAAGTGCTACTACATCAAGTTCTATCTCATCAATAAAATTTGTAATGATGGCGAATTTAAGTATGCATTTTCTTGTCACTTGCAATTGTTAATTGTCACATAGCCAACCCAAAGGATAAGGTTTAGGATGAGGAATGATTTTCAAATTTAGTTTCTTGACAATGGCCTATGAAATTTGGCTTGGGATCCACTATCAAACATAGTATCTACTTTGTTATGTTTTGTTATGACCCTAATATGGAAAAGCTCAATTATTTATTTTTAATTTTGAGTTCCAATGGGCTTTCTAGAAGAATTAGTACTTGCAATCGAATCCTTACCTTTCAATCCCATGGCTACAATTTTGGTTTCATCTTTGGAATCAGATCCTAAATTATGTTGAGTTGTTGCAACAGTATTTTGTTTCCCCTTTTTGTTAAACTTGTTGGGTCTCAACTTTGGGTGAAGTTTCCAATAATGGTCTCCATCATGACCTTCTTTTGAACAATGTTTGCATGTGAGTTTTTGTCCCTCTTTCTTGACTGCAACATTATTTTTACCCTTGCCTTTGAAATTCCCTTTTCCTTTGTCTCCACTCTTGAATCGATTCTTGCTAGTCTCTTGAGGAACCTTTTCCCTCTTGCTTCCAAATGAGTTGAATGTACACAAAATTCATATAGATTTATAGGTTTAAACATAAGAATTGTATGCCTCAAGTAACTACACAAACCACCTATGTATTTAAGAAGAGTGTCTTGAGAGGATAAATCTACACCCGAAATGAGAGATCTTCTTCTAAACTCTCGGGTATAAATTTGAACACTCATGCCTTTTGCTTGTCTAAATTTTTTCCAATCCATTATTGCTTTCTACTATAAGATAATGGATAAAATTGTCTACTTAATGCAGCTATGAAATCATTATAAGAAGAAATTATGTTACCTATTTTCTTTAAATCCTCTTGAGTTTTTTCCTCCCATCATATGGGAGATGCACTTTCCAAACGAAGAGAAGCAAATTGATTCTTAGTGGAATCAACATCAATTTGTTGAATCGTACAATGGAATTCAAGCTGACGAACCCAACTGTCCAATTTCTCAGCATTTACTTCCCCATTGTACATAGGCAATTCAAATTTGACATCAAGATTTAACATATGTGTTTTAACATGTCATTTTCGAGTTCTTGGAGGAGTATGTGAAGGGGTTGAAGTAGAATAGAATGAAGGTGAATATGGAGGTGAAGAACAAGAAGAAGATGGAGGTGGAGGCTTATTCTGATCTCCTCCATTACCTTTGGGTATATGTGATCTCTCTGCTTGCAACCTTGTGTTCCTTTCTTTAAACAAAACTTTCACCATTTCAAACATCTCAAAGAATGCTTTTATGAAATTTCTCTCATCCTCAAACATAATCTCATGTCCTTCTTCATGTGCCATGACTAGTGAAGCTTTAGGTGTGTGGCTTCCTTGAACCCACTTGAGGATTTGGCTCTTCAAGCACTCTTTTTCCTTTTTTAGATTCAACCTTCTAAGCATTAGAAAACACTTGGAAACAAAATCAAATGCTCAAAATAACCTTGATCTCTAATACCAAACTGATTTGTATTACAAACTTGAAATTTTATGGAAAATTTGCAAGTAAATTTTTATGCCTTTTAAGAAATGGACCAATTTTCAAAAGTACAAAAGTTTATGGATTTTAAACTTAGTTTGCAGCATAAAAATAGAGACAAATATACATGCACAACAACACAAGACAAAAAAATGATAAATATTTCACCCCTCTTGGGCCACATCTCTTGCTCCATATTCCAATGTTGGGCCTCTTTCATTAAGTGCTCAAATATGTGATTTCATGGATTTACATTGCTCATAATGTAGAAATAATGTCACCAATGGCTCTAGAAGACCCAAAAACCCTAATATGGGCTCTTGTTAGGCTCACATTGGCCAAAAACTTATAAATTTATGACTTAGAGAAGTTTTGCTACTAATGGATCTACAAACTTGCGATTCTAGCTAACCATCCTACGTTTTCCACCATTCTAGAGACTGCCAAGAGCCAAATTCTCCTGGCACTGATAGGATTTGTGCTGAAATAGGTGCATTTTGTTGGATAGTTAGCTTGACCACTAAAGCCTTAGCGCTAAAACTCTGCCCCCACTCCTAATCTCATGGTGCATGTGGCCGAGGGCTAGACTAACCGTGCCCCCATGACTTTGCACCTACCTCTAATGGTCATGGTCACATAAAGTCCCATAAGGTCAGGGGTTCGGCTAACTACCCAAACCCATTGGGCTAACACCTAATCTTCTACTAGTGGTTTGGTGGAGGGGTACGTGACCTGGGGTTAGTCCCCATAAATTCGCACCTGATGCTTAGCACTTTCTTGAGGTCCTGTTTGATGGTTATGACCATGGGCTGGGGCTGGTCCCCATAAATACGCACCCGACACTTAACGCTTTCCTGAGGTCCTGTGAGATGGTTATGACCATGGGTTGGGGCTTGTCCCCGATCCCCTTGGTCGCTTCTTTTTTGTGGTCACATGGGGTTTGTAATGACTGGGGGCCAGGGCTTAGTCTTAGCCCCTTCCCTCAACTATGATCACATTACCTTTTAAGATAAATTTGTGACCTTCATTGGTTAAGTAAAACATTCACGGCATAATGGTAGAGCTTGGAAATGTTGGAAGGCATGTCATTTGTTTGATCCCGCCTAGCCTCTGGCCAGCCAAAACAAAATTTTGTTGCACCGTGGAGGTGACACATGGAAACCCATGATTGGGCCACGTGGCATGCTCCCATTGGTCCACTTCAAAACCATAAACCAATCAAATTCACCTATATGCATGAACCACATGAGGCTACTTGTCAACATCTAATTGGTCTGATGGTACCTAATCAGCTTGCTGACTCAACTATATAGACTGCCCAGTCAGTAGTCCTATCACCAACTTGTAAATGTTTTTTAATTGTTTAGGAAAATGATCAAAACATGATATCTTGAGCATAAAATTTCGGCTTTGAGCGATTCAAGTTGCATTGGATTCAATACGATGAGCTCAGACTAAGTTTTTCCACTAGTTTCACGAACTTTTGACACTTTTATTTTGGAGCATTTTACTGATCCATTAAATTATGAACTCGAGCTTCCCTCTTGACAAGGCCTTTTCAAAATGTCAGCATCTTGTTCCTCTATAGAAATGTATTATAGAAACATTATCTACCTCTACACGCAATCCTATAAATGGTGATACCACATATCTATATGCTTGGATCAATATTGAAATATAGGATTCTTAGAGAGATTGATGCAACTATGATTATCGCATTAGATCAAAGTTGGATCCATCATCTGATAAAACAATCCAACAAGTATATTTCTCATCTAGATTGCCTCACATGTTGTTTGACTTGCAACCACGTATTCTTATTCTATCGAGATAAACACCATAGATATTTTCTTCCTTTTGCACTAGGGAATAGCTGCGAAACCAACACTGGAAATTCCACTTGATATACTCTTTCAAGTTGATGGACTCCCCACCCAATTGGAATTTGTGAAGCCAAACAACTTCACTCCCCCTATCCATCTATACCATATTCCAAACTGGGTAGTGCCTCTAAGGTATCATAAGCGATGCTTAACTTCCTTCCAAAATAATTTGGTTGGCCTAACCATAGCTTGGCTCAGCTGGTTGATTGCATAACACATATATGGTCATGTGTTCATAAGATACATGAGTGAACCCACTAGCTCTTGATAAATGGTAGAATTTACTTCCTCACCTGCAGTGGCATCCTCCTTCCTCTAGTTGATCACTACATGTGTCTCCATGGCTTTATAACTCTCCATGCGAAACTTCTATAGTATCTCATTTTCATACTTTCCTTGAGAGACAAATAGTTCCCCATATCCTTTCTATACTTCCAACCCGAGGAAGTAGTGCATGAGACCCATGTCCTTCATTTCAAATTCCCTTACAAGGTTCTCCTTGCAATATTTGATTAGCTACTCATCACTAGTTAAAATCAAATCATCAACATAGAAGACAATCATAAGAAATTTACCTTCTACTAGGATGTGATAGAGGTTTTCATCCACTTCACTTTTGGTGAAGCCCAATCTGGTGAGATAGCTATCAATCCTGGTGTACCAAGCATGAGGTGCTTGCTTGAGACTGTATAATGCTCACTTGAGTTTGCACACATGAGACTCCCAATCAAGTGTCTCAAAACCTCTTGGTTTCTTGATGTGCACCTCCTCCTCAATAACTGTTAGAAATTTATATATTATAGAGCAATGGAACACATAAAATATAGTAGAAACACAAACACATAAAACACATAAAACAAGAGAGACAAAAATATACGTGGTTCACCCAATTTGGGATACATCCATGGAGAAACAACAAATCCTTCCTTTTATATTATCCAACAAATTAAAGAGATACAACCTACAATAAATCTGCTGTAATTTTATCTTTGCTCTCACACAGACTCCTCTCTCTTTCTCTCTCAGAATACACATATATTCCACTGCAAATACAATTCCATCATATAATTCGAGGGGTTGCCTTCTAGGGAAAAAAAAACCTAAATTAATCATAACTTCTATTGTCAGATGATCTACCACGATTAAATGGGTGGTAATTAAATGGGAAATATTTTCAGCCCATTAGGAACTGGGGTCCAACGTGATGATACCTCTAAATGAAGATGATAATCACGCTCCACACGTAACAATCTCCCACTTGGAGACTGATTATTGCAACTCCACTGCTGCTTCATTTTCTAGACAATGCTTCCACTTTGGATCTGGGTATTTCTCATCTTCATCATCATACTTGAAGACGAATTGAAACCAAGTAGAATATCAATTTCTCCCTGGTTACAACTTTTGTTAACATATCTACAGGATTCTGGTTAGTGTGTATATTTTCTAGCTCTAATTGTCCATCTTTCAACACTGACCATATGAAATGGTACTTGATCTATATATTTTTAGTATTGGAATGAAATGATGAGTTATTTGCAAGATGAATGGCACTCTGGTTGTCACTGTTTAACCTATCCATCTCATGCTTCTTACCTAATTCATCCATAAACCTTTGCAACCAAATCATTTCTTTACTAGCCTTTGTGGCAGCAAGATACTCAACTTCCATTATTGAAAGTGCAACAACACTTTGCATTTTTGAAACCAAACTAATAATTGTTCCACCTACTATAAACATGTACCCTATGGTGCTCCTCTTGTTATCTATATCACCTACCATATCTGCATCAACATATCCCTATAAAGAAATTTTTGAACCACCAAAGCATAATGATTTATTTGTGTTACCTCTCAAATAATTGAGAATCCACTTCACTACCATCCAATGTTTTCTTCCTGGATTGTTCATTTACCTTCTTACAACTCCCACTACATGTGCAATATCAGGCCTTGTGCAGAACATTGCATACATTAAGCTTCCAACTGCTTATGCATATGGAGCCTTAGAAATATAATCCATCTCTTCCTGAGTCTTGGGTCACATCTCCTTAATTAGTTTGAAATGGATAGCTAAAGGCATACTAACTGGTTTTGCATTCTGCGTATTAAATATTTCCAACGCCTTTTGTATTTAATCACTTTGAGAAAATGTTAATTTGTGATTTTTCCTGTGTCTAGTTATTCTAATACTAAGGATTTGTTTTGCAACAACCATATCCTTCATTGCAAATCAATTTGTCAATCTTCCTTTGAGAACATTTATTTCCTCCATGTTTAACCTTGCAACAAGCATGTCATCTACACACAATAACAATATAATATAGTTTCCATCATTTTTCCTTTGGAGATAAACATAACGATTAGAGTGACATCTAGTATAGACTTGTTCAGACATGAACCTGTCAAATTTTAGATACCATTGACTTGGAGTCTATTTTGAGCCATACAAGCTCTTCTTCAACCTGCACACTAATTTATCCTTTCATTTGACCTCATACCCTTGTCGCTGTTGCGTATAGATATCTTCCTCCAAATCGTCATGGATAAAAGTTGTCTTTACATCTAACTACTCAATATGAAAATATTCTACTACTACTAGAATTACAGTAGTTCTAATTGAGGTCCTTTTAACAACCATAGAAAATATTTCAATAAATTATATACCTTTGTTATGTGAAAATCCCTTCACCACAAGTCTAACTTTATACCTTTTTCTACCTCCATATTCTTCCTTCAACATGTAAACACATTTATTCTGCAATGTTGTTTTACTTGCAGGAAACCTGACTAAGTCCCAAGTTTGGTTATGTACCAAGGAGTCCATCTCTTCTTTCATGGCTAGCTCCCACTTCTTCCTGGATTCTACCTGCATTGCTTCTTCATAACATTCTGGTTCACCAGAGTCAGTCAATAATACATAATATAATGAAGGGGATCATTGTTTAAGGGGTCTACTTATCCTGGTAGATCTTCTAACACCACTTTCAGGTGTTTGAGGTGCCTATTTCCATTGTAGTTGTTTTTGTGACTTTTGATTAGTATAGTTTTTCAGGCACCTTTACTTTTTCCGTGATCTCATCAAGCACTGTGTATTCTTTGTTTTCTTTTTCCTGTGTCTTTTCTTGCATCTAGTCCTTATACAAGACATTTTCATTGAATATGAAATCTCTACTCCTAATGATTTTGTGATTTTCATAATCATATAAGCAATGACCGAAATGATTACACCATATCCAATAAAGGTGCATTTCTTTGATTTTTCCTCAAGATTTGTTCTATTTTCTTTATTAATGTGGAAAAAGGATTCACAACCAAAAGTCTTTAAAAATGAGTAGTTTATCTTTTTACCTGTCCATGCCTCCTCTAGAATACCACCATCCAAGGAAATTGAAGGCCCTATCTTTATTAGATAAAAAATAATATCTACAACATCTGCCCAAAATTGTAAGGAAATACTACATGAAATATCATGCGCCTTGCACACTCCATGATTGTCCTGATCATCCTTTCTGACACACCATTTTATTGCGGTGTTCCTAGAACTGTCTTCTCTCTATAAATTCCATGCTCTAAATAGTGCTTGTCAAACTCTTTACTGCAATATTCACCTCCATTATCTGGTCTGAGACACTTCAACTTCTTTCCTGTCTCATTCTCCACCAAAGCATTCCATTTCTTGAAAGTACCAAATACATCATATTTATTTCGAATACAATAAATCTAGGTTCTCTTGGTTGCATCATCAATAAAAGTAACATAATAGTGAGAGATACATCAGCAGGTCCCCATACATCTGTATGCACAAGCTCTAATTTTCACTTTTCTTTTCTTTCGCAACTCTATGGAATTTGACTCTCTTATGTTTTCCACAAACACAATTCTCACATAAATCCAAATCAACCTACTTCAAACCTAGCAACAAATTTCTTGAGTGAAGAATATGCATCCCCTTCTCACTCATGTGCTTGAGCCTATGATGCCACAATCATGTATCTGCTTCTGTGGAGGTTAAAGCATTAACAAAATTATAAATATTGTAGCATAAATACAATGTACCAAACATTTCTTCTTTTTCTATTACGAGGGCTCCTTTAGTGAATTTCTAGGTTTTATCTGTAAAAGTAGTTATACTGCCTTCACCCCCCAAATGCCCTATTGAAATTATATTTTTCTTTAGATATGGAACATGCCTTACCTCCTTCAATATCCATTGGTTTCCATTCTTCTCTTTTATGAAAACTTTACCCATTCTAATGATTTTACAGGGTTTATCATCACCCAAACGAACTTGTCCAAAATCTTCCTAAACATAATCATGAAAATGTTTCCCATCAGGTGTGGCATGGAATGAGGCCCCTGAATCTACCACCCAGGCATCAATAACATTTTCTAATGAAAGAATCAAAACATCTTGCAACACATCACCTGTGACATTCACTTCATGAGTTTTTTCTTGTTGCACGTCTCTTTTTTTCCCTTCCAAGACTTATACTCTTTCTTTAGGTGTCATTTCTATTGGAATTATGACACAGGTTTGGCTCAATGACATAAGTGTTGTCCTTGATGGAAACTCACTCAAGTAGCAGATCACAAGTTCATGCTCTCAAAATAGTAGAAAATGTGAGATCCGCAGGTTCCTGATTCACAAAGCTGTGGTCATCGGCGGGTTCTGCAAGTGCACTGATCAAAAGGTGTAGACATGTTCGCAGGTGTACCAAACAAAAAGTGTGGACGTAAAGTACATGCACTTTCATGCAGAGAGAAAAGCGTGCACTTGGGTTGGTCCATGGTATTTAGTCCAACATTTTTGGTCCTATGGTTTTTGCCTGTGGTTTTTGCATCTAAAGTATTGAACCTAGGTTTTGGTTCCTAGTATTGGATCTCTACGGTTTTGGACCATGGTTTGAGAAAGGCCTAGACTATAAAAAGGAAAGGAGATCATTTGGTTGCACACAGATGTGTTGAATATCTTAAGAAGAGCAAGATTTGAAATTCTGGTGATCGGTTGGTGAGTTATAGCTGGACCGAAATCAAGGAGAAACCTGAGCATTACAAGACGGATCTACTGATGGGTCGAGATCTCTTTGGCGCATGATCAGATCTGTAAATTTGATAGTCTAGGGTATAATTTAAGTTTGATAAATTATCTATACTCAGAGGTCCGCAGGCTAGATACAGTGCAGGTGTGACGGTCTGCAGGATAGACACAGTGCAAGTGCGGAGGTCCGCAGGGCGGATAGAGCGCAGGTGCAGAGGTCCGCAGGCTCGACACAGTTCAGGTGCGGAGGTCCGCAGGTTCGACACAATGGAGGTGTGGATATCTGCAGTTTTCTATTGTTGAAGTTGCGGGCTTTTCTTGAAATATGTTTTAGTTGCTTTTTCTTGAAATATGTTTTAGTTGCTTTTGTTGAAGTCGCGGGCTTTTCTAAATTGGTGTCTGGTTGCTGTGTGCTGAGAAATTATTGATTCGGTATTTGTATAAGGAATTTGGTTGATTGCAGATCTATTTGATGTTTGATTGATATTCATGGATCTAGTTTGAAAATTTATGAAACGTGGTCCCTGGAAGAAAAGAGAAGGTTGTAGCCTTCTGCAGGTTGAAGCCTGCGTGCTGGTATAAGATTGCACCAATACAAAATCATTGTAAAAAGAAGTTTCTAATTGAAAGAAGATAGAGACATATTGCAGCAGGTGGTTTTCACCCACATTGGGTTTCCACCTTATATCTTGTGTTCTTTGGTGTGACTGTCTGCTCTACTTTTCCTGTTCCTGTTTATTGTTATATGGTTCTGACACACAGATTAATGATCAACATTTGAAGAATAAATTAAATTATAAGTATGAAAGGTATACGCAAGTTTCATTAGTCAGATATGCAAATAGTTGTATAAATTGAAAAAGAATTTGATAATACTGATTCACCCCCCCTCTCAGTATTATTTTCAACAATTGGTATCGGAGCGGGTCCTTCAGGAAAAGCTTGATTGCTTGAAGGAAGATCTATCATCATGAGCTACTACGAAAATGAAGCATCTATCAGGCCACCGATTTTTGATGGGAGCAACTTCACTTATTGGAAGGTAAGAATCACTGCCTATCTTCAATCTCTTGGTACAGAAGTTTGGGATATTGTAGAAACGGGATAAACATTTCCATCAGCAACTCCTATAGATGCAGCTGGTAAGAAGCAGTATGAAACAAATGCAAAAGCTGTCAATACTCTATTAGGAAGTCTATCTCAATCCGAATTCGTCAAGGTTATGCAGCTCAAAAGCGCCAAAGAAATATGGGACAAGATCGTTCTGAGCTATGAAGGAGATGAACATGTAAAATGAGAAAAATTACAAACTCTTAGAATTCAATATGAAAGTCTCAGAATGCATAATGATGAAAGTGTGGCTAGCTATTTCCTACGTATAGATGAGATCGTAAATTGTATGAAAAGCTTGGGTGAAGAAATAAAAGAAGTTATTGTGGTTGAAAAGGTTCTAAGATCTTTGTCTCCCAAGTTTGATTCAAAAGTTTCTGCCATAGAAGAAAAGCAGAACCTACAGAACCTTACCATGTCACAGCTGCACATAATTCTAATTGCTTATGAAATGAGAAAAGGAGGACCATCAGACAGGAGAGAAGCTGCATTCAAGGCTTCAAGAAAAGGATATTACTATGAGTTAGGACATATGTCAGAAGAAGAGGAAGAATCAAATTTTGTCAAGAACCTTCAATGGGGAACTGGTAGATTCAGAGGTAAGTTGCCTTTCAAATGCTTTGCTTGTGGAAGAGTCAGTCATTATGCTGCAAAATGTCCTCATAAAGATAAACTAGACAAAAGTAAGGAACTTGTTAGATGGAACAGAAAATAGAATAAGAAGAGCTATTACACGCATGAAGACAATGATGGATTGTCAAACAATGATGAAGATGAACAAGGTAATAATGATAGACTTTTGATGGCTTTTGAAGATGATGATTTCTTGGATGCTATAAATGAAGAAGGTCTTTATGAAGAAATTTCTAAACTTAAAGTTTGTTTAGAGGAAAAGAATATGATTATAGATACTCTAACATTCCAACTTGCTGAAAAAGATAAACACAATGAAGGGTTAGAATGTGAAATTGTGGGACTTAGAAAATAAATTGAGAAAACAAAAGCCCTTAATCTCAGATTTTATAAAGTGTCTGAAACTCTAGATGAGATTATCAAAGTGCAGCGTTCTCCTCTAATCAAGACTGGTCTCGAATATTCCGAAGAAGCATCTCAAGCTTAGAAGCAAGCGCAAAATCCATCCACCTCCAAAGTTATTTTGATGCAGCAAGGAGAAGTGAACAAGTTGACAATCAACAACAAAAGTATAATGCAGATCACCAGGGAAATTGGGGACAATTTGTTTCAAGAATGATCAAAGATTATCAAGTAAATCGGGAGCAATCCACATCAAGGATGAACAAAAGCCTCAACTGACCACGGGTAAACTCTCAATTTGGCTCAAGAATGGATAGAAACTACAATCATATGGTTGGTAGATTTGATAATCGCAGAAATTTCTTCAATGGCCAATGTTTCTCTTGTCATAACTTTGGTCATAAAGTTGCGCAATATGTTTCCTATAAGATCATCATGACTAGGGAAGCTAAAAAACAAAGGAGTATGACAGGAATCATGAAAAGAACCTACAATAACTTCTCTGCTCTTGAAAATCTATCTGTAATAACTTCGGTCATGAAGACTCTGAATGCAGAAGCAGATTTCGGCAAACAACTCGGAAGGAGCAAGCGTCATTGAGTTCCAAAACATGGAAAAAGAAAGAAACACAACCAGAAAGATGAGGCATAGCCTTATATGCAGAAGGATAGGAAAATCAATGGTACATCGACAGTGGATGCTCGAAACATATGACAGGTAATAAAGAAAAACTTCAATCATATAGTGCCTTCGAAAAGGAAAAGAAGGTTTCATTTGGAAATGACACCCTTGCATTCATAAAAGGTAAAGGCTCTGTTCGTTTGAAAGAAAAGGTCAAGGATGGAAATATTATGTATGTTGATGGCTTAAAACATAATCTATTGAGTGTCAGTCAGATGTGTGATCAAGGAACTGAGGTAATATTTCGATCAAATGGATGTATTGTTCATGAACTTGATACAGGAAAAATAGTGATCAGAGGCATAACAACTCCAAATAACTTATACGTACTCAAGGGATAACAACAACAATGCTATTTAAGCAAGAATGATGAACACTGGCTATGGCACAGAAGACTGGGGCATCTTAGCTTCTCTCAGATTAGGAAAGCATGCAAATATCAGGCAGTTCGTGATCTTCCTGAAATCAGAATTCCAAATAATACAATATGCAAATCATGCCAATTTGGTAAGAAAACCAGAACTAATTTCCCTGAGAAGGAAGGATCAGCTAGCAGGCCACTTGAATTTGTTCACACTGATATATGTGGTCCAACTAGGAAGAGGTCACCTCGAGGAGAAGAGTATTTCATATTGTTCATTGATGACTTTTCAAGGATGTGTTGGATAGGCCTCATGAAGTATAAAGATGAAGCTTTTGAAAAGTTCAAGTCATTCAAAGCTTTGGTTGAAAACGAATCAGATTGCAGAATCAAATGCCTCGGATCTGATCAAGGAGGAGAATTTACCTCAGATGAATTTTTTGATTTATGTGAAGAACATGGAATAAGAAGGGAATTTTCTGCTGCAAGGACTCCTCAGCAAAATGGAGTAGTGGAAAGGATGAACAGAATGGTTCAACAAATGGCTCGTGCTATGCTTAATGAGTCTGAAACTCCCACAACCTTTTCAGGTGAAGCTGCATTTGCCGTTGTTACTATTCTCAACAAGACAAACTTCTGGGTAAACAGCACTCAGACTCCTCATGAACTTTGGTACGGTAAGACTCCCACGGTGAAATACTTCAAAGTTTTTGGAAGCAAATGCTACATTAAAAGGACTGATGAAAATCTTGGCAAGTTTGCACCTAGAGCAGATGAAGGCATTTTACTTGGATACTCTCCCCATAACAAAGCTTACAAATGTTACAATAAAAGACTTGGTAAAATTGTTGAAAGCATTGATGTAGTGGTTGATGAAGAAGGAAACACTCCTAGGCAAGTAAAATCTAAAGATTTTGGAGATGGCGAAGACTATCCATTAACACCAAATCAAATTCATGACGAAGAAGAATCACATGAGGCACCAGAAGAATATACAAGGATAGAAGAAAAGACTTCATCCAGATACGTTCAGAAGAATCATCAGAATCTCAATTGGGGCAGAAAGAGGCAGGTGTACAAACAAGAAGAACCATTTCAGAAGCTTCAAGATATCTAGCATTACTCTCCTTCACTGAACCACAAAATGTAAGAAAGGCTTGCAAAGATGAATTCTGGGTCAAGGCCATGGAGGAAGAAGTCAAGCAGATTGAAAAAAATAACACTTGGGAGTTAGTTCCTAGATGAAAAGATAAGAATGTCATAGGGACAAAATGGATTTTCAAAAATAAGCTGAATGAAAATGGGGATGTGATTAGAAACAAGGAAAGACTTGTTTGTAAAGGATATGCGCAACAAGAAGGCATAGACTTTGAAGAAAATTTTTCTCTAATTGCCAGACTTGAGGCTATAAGAATGTTCCTTGCTCTCTCTAGCTTTCAGAAGTTCAAAGTATTTCAGATGGACGTGAAATTTGTCTTTTTGAATGGAGACTTAAATGAAGAAGTATATATTGAACAACCAGATGGGTTTATTCTTGGAAATGATCCAAAACTTGTATGCAGACTCAAAAAAGCTATCTATGGCCTTAAACAGGCTCCAAGGGCATGGTATTATCGGTTGGATAAGTACCTTCAACAACAAGGTTTTATAAAAGGATCAACTGATAACAATCTATATATAAAAGTTGACAATGATAAATTGCTGATACTTGTTGTGTATGTTGATGATATCATCTTTAGTAGCAATGAAGAAGACATGAGTCAAAATTTTGCCTTGGTGATGCAGAAAGAGTTTGAGATGTCCATGCTTGGTGAGCTCACATATTTTCTTGGTTTACAAGTCCAACAAAACAAAGACGGAATTTTTCTATCACAAACCAAATATCTCAAGTAGATCTTGAATAAATATGGGATGGAGGATTCGAAACTAGTATGTACCCCTATGGTGATAGGATGCAGCCTCAGCGCAAATGATGAATTGATAGTAGTACATCAACCAACTTATAGATCCATGATTGGTAGTCTGCTCTATCTCATAGGTACACAACCAGGAATTATGCATGTAGTGGCAATAGTTGGAATGTTTCAGACAAATCCAAAGGAAACTCATCTTCAGGCAGTTAAGATAATTTTCAAGTATCTTCAAGGAACTCAAAACTATGGCTTATGGTATCCTAGAGGTACAGATCTCACACTTCATGCATACACAAATGTGGATTGGGCAGGAAGCGTGGATGACAGGAAAAGCACTAGTGGTAGTGCATTATTCATGGGTCCTAGATTAGTATCCTGGTTCAGCAAGAAACAAAGCTCTATTGCATTATCTACAGCTGAAGAAAAATATGTAGTTGTGGCATCTTATTGCACACAACTCCTTTGGATGATGCAAACATTGCAAGATCTTCAAATCACTTGTACTCCACCTATCTCCATTTTTTGTGATAATACAAGTGCAATCAGTATTTCAAAGAATCCTGTCATGCATTCAAAGACTAAGCACATACTAATCAAGTATCATTTTCTCCGAGAACAAGTGCTTGAACAAAAGGTCAAATTGGAGTATGTTCCCTCTAAGGAACAAATTGCTGATCTTCTCACCAAACCACTGCCCAGGGAAACCATTGAATACCTCAGACAAAAGATGGGGGTAGTTGACGCATCATCTTGCTGTTGAATATTGTCTATTTCAGAGATTGTTGTACATGAGTTTCATATGAAGTATACGCGTACATACGCTGGTTTATGTGGGTACAGTCAACTTGAAGAAAAGCAAGGATGAGAAGAGTCTGATATGGGTCTGTCAAAGACCATCTGGCACAGGTTCAGGGGGAGCATATATTCTTCTAATAATGCATTGTTGGCATTATCATAGAAGATCTTGATTCAATTATCTAGTTGGTTTGATGTCAGGAGGAGCAAGTGCAAAAGGAGAGCATGGATACTGATCTATGATTGACAATTGTTGTTGATATTATGTCTTATATTTCTTTTGTCAAGGTCATGTAACAACCTATCTTGGTTTCCCCACTATGCCTGGGATTGATAAATGTGCTTATTATATCATTTATCCCCTCTTGGTTGGGAGTCGTATGTATGAAGTCTTTGGCAATAGGGAGGTTAGTTATGATGTATTAAGACAGATTTCTTTTGTAGAACATCTTCTTGCAGATCTAGCCTATATGTTAGGGGGAGCTTGGACAACACAGCAGAACACAGATTTTAGCATGTACTCAGGGGGAGGATAACCCTTTTCCCTTGATGTGAAAGGGGGAGGAAATACCATGACCTTGAGTGACCTTGGGCTGCCATCAAGTCCAAAGGGGGAGATTGTTGGCATTATGACACAGGTTTGGCTCGATGACATAAGTGTTGTCCTTGATGGCAACTCACTCAAGTAGCAGATCACAAGTTCAGGCCCTCAAAATAGTATAAAATGTGAGATCCGCAAGTTCCTGATTCACAAAGTTACGGTCATCGGCGGGTTCTGCAAGTGTGGTGATCAAAAGGTGCAGACATGTTCGCAGGTGTACCGAACAAAAAGTGCAGACGCAAAGTACACGCACTTTTATGCAGAGAGAAACGCACGCACTTGGGTTGGTCCATGGTTTTTATTTCGACATTTTTTATGCTATGGTTTTGGTCCATGGTTTTTGCATCTAAATTATTGAACCCAAGTTTTGGTTCCTAGTAGTTGGATCTCTATGGTTTTGGACTATGGTTTGAGAAAGGCCTAGACTATAAAAAGGAAAGGAGATCATTTGGCTGCACACAGATGTGTTGAATATCTTAAGAAGTGCAAGATCTGAAATTCTGGTGATCGGTTGGTGAGTTATATCTGGACTGGAATCAAGGAGAAACATGAGCATTACAAGACGAATCTACTCATGGGTCGAGATCTCTTTGGCGCATGATCATATCTATAAATCTGATAGTCTGGGGTATAATTGAAGTCTGATAAATTATCTATACCCGAAGGTTCGCAGGCTAGACACAGCGCAGGTGTGGCGGTCCGCAGGATAGACACAGCGCAGGTGTGGAGGTCCATAGGGTAGACAGAGTGTAGGTGTGGAGGTCCGTAGGCTTGACACAGTTTAGGTGTGGAGGTCCGCAGGTTCGACACAACAGATGTGTAGATATCTGTAGGTTTCTATTGGTGAAGTTGCAAAATTTTCTTGAAATATGTTTTAGCTGCTTTTGTCTATTACTGCAGTTTTCAAGATTCTAAATTGGTGTCTGGTTGCTGTGTGCTGAGAAATTATTGATTCAGTATTTTTACAAGGAATTTGGTTGATTACAGATCTATTTGATGTTTGATTGATATTCATGGATCCAGTTTGAAAATTTATGAAACGTGGTCCCTGGAAGAAAAGAGAAGGTTGTAGCCTTCTATAGGTTGAAGCCTGCGTGCTGGTATAATACTGCACCAGTACAGAATCATTGTAAAAAGAAGTTTCTAATTGAAAGAAGATAGAGACATATTGCAGTAGGTGGTTTTCACCCACATTGGGTTTTGACCTTATATCTTGTGTTCTTTGGTGTGATTGTCTTCTCTATTTTTCCTATTCCTGTTTATTGTTATATGGTTCTGACACACAGATTAATGATCAACATCTAAAGAATAAATTAAATTATAAGTCTGAAAGGTATACGCAAGTTTCATTAGTCAGTTCTGTAAATAGTTGTATAAATTGAAAAAGAATTTGATAATACTGATTCACCCCCTCTCAGTATTATTTTCAACACTTTCTTCTTGCATTTCCAACACACTATCCCCAATCTGGACTTGAATCTACCTTTCCTTGACTTATTGTGATATCCTAGACTCTTTCGTCTTTCCATTCTTCTTCCCTTAGTCTCTGCAGTCAAAGCATTACCTGCTGTCTCACCAAAGCTTTTTCGTTGCATTTCCTCGCTAAGGATAGCACCAACTACATCATCAGTATTTAAAGTACGAGATCCAGAGACAAAGTTACTAATGGCTGTAACTAAACCATTCCAAATTTTTGGAAATAATCATAGAAATAATAGATCCCTAAATTCATCATCAATATTTATCCCTATAGAACTTAACTAACTGGTAACCGTATTAAATTCATTTAAATTATTAACAACATATCCACTTTTTGAAATATTCATATTAAATAAACGCTTCATAAAAAATACTTTATTGGAGGCCGAGTATTTTTTCTTATAGTTTGGCCAACACCTTCATTAAAACCTCTATTTTCATTTCCTTTGAAATATTAAAGGCTATCGACACCTCCAAGCACAACCATATTGTTCTAAGTGATTTTCTTCCAATAACGCCCCATTTTACGTCTTTCATACTCCTCAACTTCTATTTTTCCGCTCAATGGTAGGCACAAATATTTTTGATACAAATATTATTCCATCTGCATCTTCCACAACTAATACTTTTGGTTGTTAAATTTCTAGACCCTAAACCTACCATCTTCTGCCATTACTCCCACTCAAACCAAGAACCCTTCTCTCTTGTGAGTTTATCAGCCAAATAAAACTTCGACTCTGATACCAGTTGTTAGAAAATTATATATTATAGAGCAATGGAACACATAAAATATAGCCAAAAAAAAACATAGAAAATGGATAAAATGAGAGAGACACAAATATATGTGGTTCACCCAATTTGGGCTACGTCCACAGAAAAACATCTAGTACTTCCTTTTGTATAATCCAGCAAGATGAAGAGATACAACCTATAAAAATCCATTGTACTCTCTTCGCTCACACATAGTCTCCTCTCACTTTCTCGCTCAGAATACACATATATTTCGTTGCAATACAATTCCCTCATATAAATCAATGGGTTTCCTTCTAGGGAAAAAAACATTAAATTAAACATAACTTCTATTTTCAGATCATCTGCCTAATGAATGACCCAGATTGACTACAAAATTTCAATTTTTTACAAGGCATTTTTACATCTATTTTTAGCTTCAGAAGCACTTCCCTTGAACCCCCACCAGAGGGGGCTCATAAAATCCTTGGACCTCCCTGATGGTGATTAAACAGGTGACGTTTCCACTCCATTAGGAACTAGGGTCTAACGCAACGATACCTTTGTATATAGAAGATAACCAGGCTCCACACCCAACAATAACACCATTGAGAAATGTTGTTTTTACATCCATCTGGTGGATATTCCACCCCATTTGCGCATCCAGAGAAAGATTTGCTCTAATGGATTAATAACTTGATATGGGAGCAAACGTCTCCTCATATCTGGTGGATATTCCACCCCATGAGTGTAGCCAAAGAAATAATTGCTCTAATGGATGAATAACTTTATATGGGAGAAAATGTCTCCTCATAGTCAATTCCCTCAACTTGATAGAATCCTTCGGAAACATATATGGCGACATAGTTCTCTATGCTTCCATTTTCTACATGCTTAACCTTGAAGATCCATCTTGAACCCACAACTGATTTATCTGTTGGTCTTGTTACCACTTCCCAAACATTTTTCTTTACAATGGATTCATATTCCTCCACCATTACATCAAACCATAAATGTTTCTCTACTACTTCCTTGGAAGAGGATGGCTTAGTCTCTACAAGCTCAAACATTAGAGCCATGTAGCTAGTGTACCTCTCAGGTGACCTTCTCTGCCTACGCAAATTTGAAGGATCTCCCACATTCTCCCTTACATCCTTCACAAGTCTATTATCTTCCATGGTCATTTTCCTACCTTCTCTAGATGGTTCTACTTGAGTGGATATGTCCACTCTTTTCTCCTCAATTTGTAGTTTCTCCACAACTTCTTGAGGCTCCTCCTTTAGAGTTAAAAGATCCTCTACTGATTGGATCTGAAGCTACCTCTCAAGAGAGCACTGTATCAGTTTCTCCTCGAAAAATTTTACATCCCTTTGCACAACTGTCATTCTAAGGGATGGAATGTACACATGGTAGTTGTGGGGAGTTTCTATGTAACCCATAAATACCCCCCAATTCTGCGGTTGTCTCAAGCTTCTTACTTGATTATTTAGAGACATGGCAATAAACAGAGGCTCCAAAAATCCTCAAGTGTGACACATCCAACTTCCTCCGCAAGAAAACCTCCTTTGGTGTAATCATACCAAGAATCTATTGAGGACTCTAGTTCTGCAAATAGACTGTTGTGTTGCATGCTTCAGTCCACAAATGCATAGGTAGGCCTTGGTCATTCAACATCGCCCTTGCTCCTCCCATAGTAATATAGTTCTTTCTCTCAACCACCCAATTCGGCTGTGGGTTTTGGGGTGTTTTCAACTCTCGCCGAATTCCTTCATTTCCACAAAAAGAATTAAATTCATTTGAAACATACTCACCTCAACTATCACTCTAGAGAGCTTTAACCTTCTTGTTGGTTTCTTTCTCTACTAGTGCCTTGAATTATACGAACTTGGAGAATGTCTCATCTTTCTTCCACATGAAGAAGATCCAACACTTGTGTGAGAAGTCATCAATAAAAATGAAAAAATATTTGTTTATGGCAGTGGAGACTATCGAGAAAGGTCCACAGACATCAAAGTGGATCCTTTCTAGGACCACATGTGCTTTGTTGCCCCGATCATGGAATGTGGATTTTGTGTATTTCCCCAAGGTACATCCTTTTTATACATCTTGCTACTCAAGTACTCCTTTAGGGAGGCCAATGGTTATTTGTTGCATAATATTTAAGGCCCCATGGTGCAAATGTCCAAGTGTTCTATGAAAAAGTTCATTGATATCACGACCCTACACTTTCTCTACCTAATTTCTTAATGCAACACAGTCTTCCACATCTAGCTGATACAATTTCTTCACAAGAATCCTGATTTGCTTCACCTGTCCTGTGGCTATGTGTCTCAACAATGATTTTCCTTTGCTTAATATCAAATCATAACTACGGTCTTCCAAAACTACAACAAAGATGAGATTTTCCTTTAGGCCTAGAACAAAAATGGCATCCTTGAGCCTAAGAGGGGAGCCCAACTCCCTCTGATAGGTGATTGTACCAATTTTGATTGCATTATACCTTTCGTCATCCCTAGCTTGATGTGCATCTAGAAATATTTCTCCTCGAGGTCATTGAAAAATTATCTACACCCTATCATGTGGACCAATGCACCTAAGTCCAAGTACCACACGAACCCCATCACTGTGATGGCCATGCATGCAATAAGGGTGAAGTCAAGCTAGACTTGGGAAGCCAAGGATTCAACTATTTATCCTCCTGAGGTCTTGTTTCTTTCCTTTTTGTGTGGACACTTAGTGGCATAGTGCCCAAATTCATGACAATGGAAGCATTTAATTTTGGAGAAATATTTCTTCTTGTCCACTTGGCTAGATGTTGGTTTGGTTTGAGATTTCTTCCCTTTTCATTTCTTTCCCTTTCCAACTAATGCAAATTTTTCTTCATCCTTGCACTTGGATGAAGTCCAATATATGGTATTCCTCCTTATTTCCTCTTGTACCAAATCAGGCCATAAGCATTCCCAATTTGGTAGTTTCTCTCTCCCATTCACTGAATCTTGATAGCTATGCCAACTCTTGGGAAGGCCCAAAAGGGATAGGCTTACCAACTCATCCTCTGAAACAGTAGCACCAACTTTTGCAAGCTTATCACAAACTTGTGTGAACCTACTCAGATTTTGGGGATAGTGTCATTCTTCTACATCTTGATATCTGAATGTTTATCCTTGAGCACCAGCTTCCTGTGGTCACTACTATTCTGGAACAGATCTGTCAGTGCTTGCTACATTGCATAAGGATTTTCTTTCCCATGGAGATTTGTGACAATCTGGTCCTGTAATCCCTCTAATATTATTCTCCTAACCTTGGCTACATATTTATTCCAGTGAGCAAGGTTTTGGGCATCAGATTATGTTGGTTTTGCAAAATCTCTCTTGATGTATTCTATCAATCCATTATCATCGAATAGTGCCTCCATGTGATCCTTCCATGCGATGAAATTAGAGTTTCCTTTCAAGTCATACCTTAGCCTCAACCTGTTGAAGGTCATCTTCTCATCTCTGAAGAGATCTTGCTACATTGAACTGCAAATTCAAACCTTATGAGAAACAACTTCAAAATTTCTGTTGTAATGTGAATTTGGCTCTGATACCATATAGAAATTATGGTGTATATTTGCAATTGATCATGAAGTTTTGATCAAAATAAAAAGACAAAAACCTACTCTACTACTCCACGAAAGTTAATTCATAATTTAGAACAAAAATTTCAGACATGCAATAAGAAATAACACACGTGAACATAATATTTTTCCTAGGGAAAGAAATTTGCTAAAAAACATAATGCATGCTTGCATTAATTTAATGAATAAGGATATCTTGCAATTGCTTTTCTCAACTGAGCACAACCTACAAGTGAATAACCTATCTCTTTTCTCACTAAGAAACTCTGACATAGACATAGTGAATTTATTCCTTTGCTTGACCCCCCATTTCCTTGCACAATTCCTTGAGAAATTAGAACCCTATTATTTAGGAATTTATCAAAACTGAATTGCACAATTCCCAAGGTTGATCATTTGACTGCATGCAACATCTATACACTCAATACTAGTCTACAATTGATGTTACACTGCCTTGGAATCTCCACCACAAATGGAGAACTCAAGTTCTCTACATGCACTAGATATTTTGGGTTGATTGATCAGTTAATTAAATGATCACTAAGTTTGACTAAGGTTTCATTGCACAACTAACCTTCCAGTAGTTCCTCCAATAGTTGGAACTAGTTTAATTGAAAACAACTTCATATAATTGACCTTGATTGCTAAAAATTAGCAATCACACATGCTTAACTGAACTCTAACTCCTCCAACTTGAACTTAGTAAGTAAACTGGGTGACAGAAGCCATGTCACACAAGTTAACTGCATCTAAGTTATCTGTTGATGTGCAAATTTGAATTTTCTCAATTTAATTAAGGAAAAATCAAATCTATAAATTCTTGTTGCATTTTTCAACAGAAATGGGATACACTAGATCAAAGGTGGCATACGGAGCTGAAGTGGTGGACCAATCAAAGGTGAAAATTTGGAAGAGTGGTGGGTCCTCATATGGTATGTTATCTTAGAGGTTAGACCCTATTGATATCCAAACACACTCCAAGTTTATTTTCGAAGTAATAGGTGTCAAGATGGAGATTTTCACTACAATTGAAAGATTCGGCAAGTGATGGAAGCTCCTCCAGGATTTAATCTCATGTGGATGTATTATGATCAAGTTTACAAACATGTGTTATGAACATGTTAGTAGCTTTGGAAGTTTTGTGCCATGTTTGGTGGATTCAACCAAAATATAATTACACTAAAACTAGCAGTGCACATGAATAGAGGTACAGGCACATTTTATAGTATTGGTGAAATCTAGTAGTTTGTTAGATTTGGATTTATAGCTACAGTCACCACTAAATCCTATAGATTTCTAGAATTGCAAATTTGGGTAGTTTAGCTTAGGATTTTCCACAAATATAGGAGAACAAATTTTGAAGACTGGTTGAGCACATTAAGAAGACTTAACAAAAGTTGAAAAACATGCAGATAATGAAATCAAAACCTTTGTTAAGTGAAAGTTAAGTGTGGAAATTAACTAAAGTTTTAAACTAAAAATATTAGCTTGAATTCTTTATAAGAATAATTGAATTATAAAAAAAATGTCGATGTTGTTTTTGGTTGGTGTGTAATGGTGAATTGATCAAAGATCAAAGAATGCTAAAGGTGAATTTGTGGTAATTGGTGTGTGTGGTTGAGGAGAGAATTTATTTGTTTTATGAAAGGAAGTGACCTTCATGATTTGAATTTGATAGTGGAATTAAATATGAATCAAGGAATTTAATCAAGTGGTATCTTACATTCCAGGGGTTGCATCTCCTTCCAGTAGTGGTAGGTAAACAATAAAGAGTAGGAGCTCCTTTCAGTATTAGTTGCTAAATTCAGGGGTAGTTTCTCCTTTCAATGGTAGCTGATAAACTAAGGATAGTAGCTCTTTTCAGTAGTATATGATAAATTAGGGAGTATTAGCTTCCTTCTGGTTGGAGTTAGAGAAATTTGTAAAAGAAAATTGAATCTTGCCTATGCAAAGTTAATTAAATAAAGGATTGAAGAGTATGTGCTAATATTTTCTTCTTGTGTTGATTCTTGTGATGATTATATGAATGATTGGTGTAGTGTTTATTGGTGTTTTAGTATTATATAATTTTTTAAAGAAAGTTTTAAAATTCTCTCAATATTGATTGACCCCATTCTCAGTATTGACTTGGTTTCTAATATTCTCAATTCGCAAATTTCATTAGGAAGGAAATTTGTTCTTGGGAATAAGGAATCTTAATAGACTACAAAAGGAGAATTGAGCTCCAGGCCCTCATGAAACTAAGGCAATCAAAGCTATGCAAAGGAACTTAAAGGGAGAATTGGTAGGGATGAAGGGTAAAATTATAAGGAAGAGTAGAGAGGTAACCATTTCATCACTACAAAAGCACCTCAATGTAGATTTTTTCACTAACAAGCAATTAGGAAAAATCTTAATAGATCTACTCGAACCAAACAGATGCACTATCACAAGTACCCAAATTTATTTTATGGTAACTAGTATACATGGCATAACTTTGGTAAAAAAGTTGATGACTATGGAGTTATTAAAGTTTAAAGAAATGAAAATTATAATTCTAATCACTTCTAGCTTTGTAGATCTAGAAGTTTCTATGATACACAAAGAAATTCATTCTCCCCTCTTATGAGTGATATTGAATGCTATATTTTTCATAACTATGGTCACAAGGCTAATGAGTGTAGGACCAACTTGTTTAAGCCTAATGAACAAAAAAAGTCAAAGAAGGAAAATCCTTAGAAGAATGAAAAGAAATGGAAACAAAGTACAAAAGAAACATAGGAATGTAGTGTTGTGTTGTATGTTCATGACTAGAAACAGAAGTGGTATGTGGATAGTCGCTGCTCCAAGCACATGATTGGAGGCAAGAATAAGTTTTGTTTCTGAAAGAAAATGAAAAAGGTAGTGATAAGTTTGGAAATAATTCCTTATAAGAAAGCAAAGGGAATGGGGCAACTAGTATGGATAAGAAAACTAAGGCTTAGAATATCATATATGTGGAAAACCTCTAACACAATATTCTTAGCATTAAAAACATGTGTGATAATGGCTACCATTTCATTTTTAGACCAAATGATTATGAAATCAAAAGGGTGTAGAATGGAAATCTACTTGGGAAAGTAATCAAAACTTCCAACAACATATATATATATTGGGTGTGGTTCACGAACACCTTCGGTCAACGGGTGGCCCTACATCCACGGGAAAAATCTGGGCTGATGCCCCTTGGCCTACTACAAGACCTGACCCCAAGAGCTTTCGGGAATTGACCCTGTGACCTCCCATATGGCGAGGCCCCGACTTGACCGATTGAGCTAACCCTTGGGCTATATATCAATATCTATATATATATTATATATATATATATTATTATATATATATAATATATAATATATATATATATATTATATATATATATATATTCAATGATTCCAAGCTGAAATGTTATCTGAAGAAAAACTAATGAGACATGGTTTTGGCATATAAGGATGGGTCATATTAACTTTGATAGTTTGGTGAAGGTAAGACAAATAGAGGTAGTGAAGGGCTTAACAAAACTATCAAAACCAAACAATTTGGTATGTATGTCCTTTCTTTACGGTAAACAAACAAGGGTGCAATTGAAAACAAAGGAGTATTCCACATCCAGACCTATAAAAATGGTTCATATGGAAATTTGTGGTCTAATTCAAGAAAAAGAACCAGACAATTAGGTATGTATGTCCTTTCAGTATGGTAGACAAACAAGGCTACAATTGAAAAAAAGGAGTATTCCACATCCAGACCTCTAAAACTAGTTCATATGGAAATTTGTGGTCCAAATCGAGCACAAAGGGATTTTATTTCATTCATTGATGATTTCACAAGATCCACATGGATCATGTTATTAAAATATAAATCAATATCCTTGAGAAATTTTAAAATCGTTAAGGAACAAGTTGAGAATGAAAAGTATCTGAAGATCAAGGGCCTACAGTCAGATAAAGGAGGTGAGTTCACTTCAGAAGAGTTTGAATAATTATTCGCGGAGCATGGCATTAGAAGGAAATACTCTATTTTAAGAACCCATCAATAGAATGGAGTTGTTGAATGTAAAAAATAACCATTCAGGATATGGCTAGGGCCATGATAAATGAAACAAAAGTGGTAGACACATTTTGGGGAGAAGCCACCAAAGATGTTGTCTACTTGGAAAATAGAACTTAGCTTAGAACAAATAGTGATAAGACCCCCTATAAATTGTGGAAAGGAATTCAAGCCTTAGTGAAGCACCTCAAGGTGTTCAGGAGAAACTATTATATCGAGAGGAATGAGAAAAATCTTGGTAAGTTTGATTCTCATGCAGATGAAGGAAATTTTCTTGGGTACAAAATTAGAATCAAACGCTGCAAGTGTCATAACATAAGGACTAGGAGGATTTAAGAATTCATATATGTGAAAGTTGATGAACATGTACACCATACAACAAAGTATCAGGAGAAATCATATGTGTATGGTGATTTTGTGTACAAAAATGAGGGTCTTGAAGAGATGAAGGAAGAAGAAGATGAATATTTACAAGAAGAAGACAAGGATTTAAAAAATTATCTCATAAATACAAAAATCCATGAAGATATGTGCAGAAGCGACATCTTGAGAGCCAAATACTTGGAAATAAACATCATGGTGTGTAAACCATAAGAAGATTTATAGGCATTCCTAGACAAGCAAACTTTGCACTATCGTCATAGATAGATCCCAATAATTTCAATTAGACAATTTAAAACAAGATTTGGATCAAGGTAATGGATGAAGAACTAGATTAGGTAGAGAATAACAGTATGTGGGAATTGGTTCCTAGGCCAAAGGATATATATGTCATTGGCACAAAATGGGTGTTAAAAAATAAACTAAATGAAGATCGTCGAGTTGTGAGGAACAAGGCCATATTGGTCTATAAATTCCACACTCAACCAAAAGGTAAATATTTCGAGGAAACATTTTCCCTTATAGCTAGACTTGAAGCCATTAGAACGTTTTTAGCATTTTCTATTTACAAGGACTTTAAAGTTTATCAGATGGATGTCAAGTCAACCTTTCTCAACTGTGAGTTGGAAGAGCAAGTGCATATTGAGAAACCAAAAAGTTTTATTCTCTAAGAGAATGAGGACCATGTGTGCAGATTAAGGAAAACTATGTATGGGGTAAAACAAGCTCCAAGAGCATGGTGTGCTAGGTTAGACAAGTATCTATAGCAACAATGGTTCAAAAGAAGAATAACATACAACAATTTATATATTGAATTTGAAAATAACAGTTTGTTAATTATTGTTGTATATGTAGATGACATCATATTTGGAATTGAATTGGAGTAGATGGGACATTAGTTTATTCTATGCTAGGAGAGCTTTCATTTTTCCTTGGTCTACAAATTACTCAATCTGAAAGAGGAATCTTTATATATCAATCCAAGTACTTAAAAAAAAAACCTTAAAGAAATTATGAATTGAAGAGTGCAAACCTGTGAGTACACCTATGGTAACTATATGAAAATCAAGCAAAGAAGATGTTTCTCTGCTCATAAATTAGACTACATATAGGTATATAATCAGAAGCTTGATGTATCTAACTACTTCAAAGGCACACATAATTCAAGAAGTGGGATTGTTAGCTAGATTTAAGGAGAATCATAAAGAATGTCATGTTAACGCACTGAAGATAATCTTTAAATATTTGCAAGGAACAATAGACTTTGGTATGTAGTATGAAATAGGTAAGGAATTTTCTTTATTGATGTTAATTGGGTTGTTAGCATTGATGATAGGGAGAGTACCAGTGAAGCAATGTTCCTTCTTAGAAATTGTCTAGAATCATGGGTGATCAAGAATAATAATTCTATTTCATTATCTACAATTGAGGCTAAGTACATTGTTGCATCTACTTGTACTCAAAATACATGGATGAAGCAAGCATTAAAGGATATCAAATTTGAACTTGATTATCCAATCCCCATTATGTGTGATAATATGAGTTCCATACAAATTTCCAAAAATATTGTTATGCATTCGCAAACAAAACATATTCCAACTAAATATCATTTCTTGGGAGGTAGGGTTGCTGACAATGCTCTGAGATTGGAGTATGTGGCTACAAATGACAAAGTTGTAGAAATTTTCACAAAGTCACCTCCTAGGGAGTCCTTTGATGCCTCATACACAAATTGGAAGTGGTATATTCCTCACCAAAATGAATCAAAGTGTCTAAATTTATGTAACTACTCATTTCCTTGAGTTATCTCATGAGTAGGCTACATGAGCATAAGGTTTCGTAGGAGAAGTACTTTGAACTGGCCTATTTTTTACCTTGTGTCTAATGGAGAAGGAATAGATTTAGGGGGATATTATTATGTTTAGTAAAATCTTTACCAATGATGTCAAAGGGGGAGAATATATCATGCTCAAACATTTCTCAAAGCATTGAGTTGTAGGGGGAGAAATGATCATTGATAATTGAAGCAAACAACTCAGTAAGGCTCACTAAACAATCAACCATGATAAGTATCACATTCATGGGGAGTATTGAAAATAGATATGAGTGACATTAGTTGGTGTGAAGGGGAGTGTTGTTGCATGTCATGTGCTATGTGGTCTTGCTTCATGTCATTTTCATTTTCATCAATACCTTAACCATGTTTGGCATAGTTTCCATTAATTCCAAAGGGGAAGATTATTGGGCACAACATTGGAGATTGCTAGACATGGCATTGTTACTTATTGACACATGTGATTGGTATTGGAGATTGATTTTGTTTAATCATTGATGTCAAGGGAAACATTAAGCTATTTTTTTGGGTCATTGGTAGAGAACCATCATATTATAAGAATAGATGAAGAATCCTTAAAAACCATATGACTATAATTGGTGGTTGCATGGTTGAAAGGCCTGGTTGTTGCAGATGGTTTATGGGTAGAAGATCAAGTCAAATGCCCCTCCAAAGTGCCTATATGGAAATTATTTTGTAATAATTTTCCAACAACATATCGCACTCTACAAAACTCCTAATGGTTGTGGAGTTATGTCCAATGAAGGTTTTTCGGGTTTTAGGGCCTCATGGTTCCATCAGTGCCATGACATCACATCCTAGAAGTCTGACTGATGGTTAGTGCGTGGTGGAAATTTTCCCACAGTACGTGAATAACAAATCCTGATAGATGGACCTTTCTCCCATTATATGTTGGAAATATTTGCATCCCACCCTCGATAGGTCAAGTCATGGTATGTGTTAGTGGTGCCCCATAAGATTAATGTTCCTGAGAGATGGAGAAGAGGATGTTAGCTAATAGTAATATGCATGGATCATGCTAGCAATTTCAAGTAGTGGAATGTGTGTTTGTGTAGTATGACATGGTTAACCTTCTTGGGAGATGAAGACGAAGATGGAGAATTTTATGGTGAATGGGGGTATGATGGGAGAATGGATTTTAACATTGAAATCCTACACTAGGCTATTTTCACACAACAAAGGAATTGGGCAAACAACATGTCTGAGACCTCCTCTCCATATAGGAGACACGTGATGTAGATGATGTCAACATGATGACATGGTTCTATAAAATGTTGACACCTGGCATGTTGATTTGGATTTTTCAAGTGACCAAGTGAGCCTTATATGGGTGACACATGGCACCACTCATAGTTTTCCATGTGGAAGTGATGATGCTGGGATGACTTAGTAGGTGATGTGGAAAATTATTGGAATTCGTACCTATTGATGGTGTTGGAAATCCATCAACTAAGGGGATCCCCCCAATATAAAGTCCCAACTAGACCTCACACCATATGGTGTAGTAGTCCCATCCAGTGTAAAGGTCCAGTTGCCATATACATAGAGATCTACCTTAGCTCTAGTTGTAAGCACATGAGAGTGTTACACTGGTATCTTCAAATAGTAATGTAGGTGTGCCTGGTGAGTGTGTGATGTAATGGTGTCAAGGTTCTCTTGCTACAAAAGGGAGGAGAAAAGTGAGCCTCTAAGTGAGAGGTAATACTACCACCCAAGAAGAGACATGTGAACTAGGAAGGTATTTCCGACATCTAGCAGAATAGTCCACAACATATGCGGTAATAGTTAAAACCAAAGTACAAGGGAAGACTCGTCCACCATCCAGCGAAGTAGTCCACAACGGATGTGACGATCATTGTGGAGCGATAAAAAGGGTCTTTTTAACACCTAATTACCTCACATTAATTGTCAACCCAGGGACGACTTTTTATTTCAAGCGTGTACTCAGTCTGAGGCAGCTATTTACTCAAGAGTAATGTTTAGTAGTACAGCGTTCAGAGAACACAAGAGTAAACAGATGCTAAACTATGACTAAATTGCTTCAAAAGGATAAAATCACACAAGGCAACTTATCAGTCAAGGGTGCGGAAGCGATAACCCATCCCTCTAGAAACTGATGGAAAGGAAATTAGAGCATGGACCATAGGTCTGGGAGCTAAGCAGCGACTGCTGAGGCTCACTACAGCCTTAGACCTTCTCTCACACCAAAGCAGCAAATACAAGTAAATGGAACGACAAAAAGTAAAATAGAACAGCAAATAGGAAAT
>APFE031746453.1:73997-96497 GCA_000404065.3 Pinus taeda | reverse complement strand
CATCTACTCTATAATCTATAAATATTGTATTTATTGTTTCTTAGGGAGGAAAATTGTTTCTTAGGGAGGAAAATTTTAACATTTTTGAAAAAATTCAACCTTAATTTTGATGTAACAAACCCCTCCCAAGTCCAATCTTCATTTATGTTCTAAAACAAGTAGTATATTTTCACTTTTCATAGGGCAGAGGGAAAACGAGTAGCACAATTTCACTTTTCATAGGGCGGGAAAGAAAATGGGATTAAAACAAGTAGTATATTTTCACTTTTCATAGGGCTGAGGGAAAACGAGTAGAACATTTTCACTTTTCACAAGGCGGGAGGGAAAATGAGATTGGAGAGAGTTGTGAATTAAGGTTTTACCAGTAGCAAACTATATCGAACCCCACCATTGGATCTTCAGTCCATTCATGGTGCCAAGGTATGTTTCATTTCTAACCTCGCTGCATTTTCACCCCACTTTTAGTCTTCTCCCACACAGGGAGGAGTACACACACCTCAGATCTCTGGTTCAAAATTCACTATTTTTTTCATCCATGCTTTTAAGTTCATGTTTTAATCTTTGTGCTACACTTTGTTATTGTTTGCAGGGATGACATGACATTTGATGAATTTGAGAGGCCATTTATTATAATAAAGAAGTAGAGGTAGAAGACCCAAATGAGAGGCTTAGATGTTAAAAATGTCTAACATTGTGGTCACTAGGGCTGTTATGAGAATACTGCGCATCTCATTGGACTCCAATGGAATAAAAATGATGCTCTAGAATCCTTGCAGTGATTTCATTATTAGTAAGCTCCTATTCCTTTTATTCATTCTCTATTTCTAGATCAGTGAAACCGCCCCTAAATTATGAAAATTAGTAGAATTTACTTCAAAACTTGTATGATTCTTAATTACAAACTACTTAAATTTTCTGTAAAGGATAAAATAAGCCAATAATATACGATCTACTCACTCTTTCTCACAAACCCTGATGCCCACCGATCTAGATGATTTACATATTGCAATGTCTGCCTACTAAAGCTCTTAAAATTGGTGAATGCATTTAGATGTCATTTGGATCATTGGACGTCTAATGTGCATTAAGGGCATTTCAACCCCTAGATTTGTATGTGCCATATTCCATCATGTTGGTTCCATTTATAGGTGCATGTCATTTTAGCTGTAGTTAGAGAATGACACAATCATTTTGGTTAGATTTCGAGAATTCGCTATTTAAAGCTGTTCTCCTATTTTATAGAAGATAAATTTTCAGGGCCTACATGTCAAACATAGCTACATGGTATTGGTCCATGCATGTAACTTATGTTCACTTTGAGGATGTAGTACTTCAGTTTACCACCCAAATTCAAACAAAAACTAAACCCAAATTCACACAAATTTACGAAGTAACTGAACTGAATTGTTTCTGTTATTAACTATTTACTATTATACTGAATAATTCACACAAAAACTGAACCCAATTTCACACAAATTTATGAAGTAACTGAACTGAATTGTTTCTTTTATTAACTATTAACTATTGAATTGTTTCTGTTATGAACTATTTACTATTGTTAGGCATGAAACTATAGATTTATGCAACCTAAATGCACACAACCATTCCATTATTCGCGAACCCATAAATCACAGCCTAAAAACTAATTCAGCCATGAAATAAACAAAAAAAAATAGTAATAATTCAATACAATTCATATATACCTCTAGGAATACTTATCTGCCTAGAATTGTTCAACAATTAGTTGCAGAAGAGGGAATTAAGATCACAACCATATAATCAAAGATCAACCATAATTAATATTTTATTCGATCACTTGCTTCATCATTGACATTATCACTATTTTACTTGATCACATGGTCCATTCTTAGTAAGATCTTTGTTTGACAAAAGATCACACATAAGGGTATGTAGGCATATTGTCTTACCTTCCATAAGAATCCCTGAAATATAATCTCTTCATGAGTATAATTAATGGCCTTTACTATACTAGAGCTAAGCAATTGCTAAATTGAAGATTAATTTTTGCAAATGATAGTGAGTAATTTCACTGCCTTTTTTTATAAATCTTTCTCCTAGACCTTAGTTGTTCCTGGATGATAGGTACAAACATAACAACATAATGCACTTCTTGTCTTCACATTATTGTTTGTCAAGTCTATGCTTCAGACAAGACATAATAGCTCTTTTGATGATACAAAAAAAACACTTAATACTTGGTGAATAATTTGAAGAAGTGCCTTGGTGTTGTTGTGCACAAAATTATAGACAAGAACAAGAAAGTGAAAGAGAGCTATAAAATTGGTTTGAACATAGATTTTCTACTGATCGATAGATCCATAGCTAATGATCCCACAATTTCAGTAGAAAATCGTTCCTTCAAATAATGATCCTCATATGTCTCGGGTTATTTTTATTTTATTCCACCTTCCATGGCACTTATCTGTTATGTGGAAGAAATTTTTTGATGAAGGCTGCTAGATTAACCCACCAACTTCATAGGGCTCCAATTGACATTTCTTATGTCCAGCTTCTAATTTCTAGTCTTTAAGCTCTCTCGCAATGATATATATATTGATGGGCCTTTCCAGACTATTTATATAAACAACTGGTCTTTCACTAGATAGACAATGTAGTTAGCAGCCTGAAGTTTTCTATCCCATTTTTATTTTAAAACAGAGTCCTCTAGTTCTTCTCATAGGGTTCACTTCCATCATTTAATTTGACTATATTTTTATCAACTGGGTTGTTTCTATGGTTTTAGTGTTGCAGTAATTGTTCTCAACATCTCCGTAATGTTTGCATTTCTTCGATATATGCTTCTCCAATTCAAGTCCACTCCTCCACATGCCATGTTTTTTCTCTTTTCGCAACAGGCTTCTAGACATCATATTTCCAGTTCTCATTCTGGAGTTGCTTCTCCCCCCTGAATCTCCTTTGTTGTATTTACAACAAAGGAGGGAGAAAAAAATCTTCTTTATTGGATTTGCCTCACTACAGGTTCTTCTTTCTTTAATACCAATTGATGGGTGCTGGAAAACGCAAAACCTGTAGATGAGAAATAAAATTTACTATCCATCTCAATGGATGGTGTCAATCACAATCAATGTATTTTGCTAAACAGAGGCCAAAAAATTCGACCTGACGATTTTATCATTAAAGTTGTATTATAACATTCAAGTAAATTAGTGAAATGATAGTGATGCTACTCAATTACATTCACTTTGCAACAGAAATTGATCCTCATGCACGGGATTAAGAAAGGATAAATAAAAAGAAATACTCTGTTTCTCATAGAACAATGGGTTACATGGTTTCTTGTCTAGGCAGAGCTTCCATGCTAGTTCTCTTTCTAAGAGTTTACCCTTCTTGTTGCTCAATGTTTATTCCTTAACAATCTCCTTCATTATCAGTGGAGTGATCTTCCTCAATTGCCTAGTGATATGCCTGAATTGATCCAAGGATATTCTTGCCCAATGATTGTAGAGAATATAGAGGCCCTCTACAGTAACATCATTATACGTGAGTACCAAATACATGACATTTCCATTCTCCAACAGAGTTTTGGAAGCAATTTCCCCATGCACCAGAGCTATAATTTGGCTCCGCTTCAGAGATATGCCGAGGGAATAACCATCATCCAACTTCTACTTTCCTAGCCTTTTATTTTCCATGGCAATTGCCTTGTTGGATTGACCATGGTATCTCTGAGTGATTTTACACCATATGTACAAAGAGGGCTCTAGCGTCTTGTTGGCTTCCAAGGACTAAACAAAATCTTCCACAAGAGAATGTTGAGCCAGGCTGAATCTACCATACCAAATCAGAGGAACAACCACAGTAGGACTACTGGTGAGTAGGGGACCATTGTGATAAGTTAAAATAAGGGGCTACTATTCAACCAATATGGAGGAACACATATCAATCAAAAGAATCAGACATACAATAAACTTAAACCCTCACATTCCCAAAATTAGAGAAACACTACAAACCTTAGTGCTACCAGGTTTTTCTTGGCAAACAAAAAATGCCTAAATTTTTTTCTCCGTCCTTTGTTGGATTTGCCTCATTGCAGGTTAATCCTGCTTTAATACTAATTGATGGGTGTTTGAAAATGCAAAACCTGCACAAATGCATACTAATCTATTGTAGGTAGATAAGAAATAAAATTGACTACCCATCTCAGTGGATGGTGTCAATCACAATCAATGTACATCACTAAATAGAAGTCAAACAATTCCACATGAGGATTTTATCATTGAACTTGTATTATAAAATTCACGTAAATCAGTGAAATAACAATGATGCTACTCAATTACATTCACTCTGCAGCAAAAATTGATCCTCATGCGCGAGATTAAGAAAGGATGAATAAAAAGAAATACTCTATTTCTCACACAACAATGGGTTGCACGGTTTCTTGTTTAGGCACAGATTCCATGCTAGTTTTCTTTCCAGGAATTTACCCTTCTTGCTGCTTAGTGATTATTCCTTAACAATCTCCTTCATTTTCAGTGGAGTGATCTTCCTTAATTTCTTAGTGATATACCTCAACTGCTCTAAGGATTTTCTTTCCCAATTATTGTTCTCAATTTCATTTGTGGAAGTCAGTGCCTTCTTCTTGAGAGAGTATGTTGCTTCTCTTAATTTGTTTTCCTCAAAGAATTCTTCCACTTTAGCCTAGTGATTTTTGGTTATGTTAAAATTTCTTTCTCAGTGATCTCCTCCTTTCCAATGAATGTCTTAATTATTGCTAGAGTTGATTTCTGTTTCATCATTTAGTAAGATGTTTCTGGAAACAACAAGATTTGTGTTGCCATGCCATCACACCCTGTTGTATTTCTGTTAATTCGGTATCTCTTTGTTTTGTCTTATTTCTCTAGTAGCAACAATCCGTCATCTCAACTACTCTTGTTTTTATTGTGGTTCCAGTGTAATGGGTGAATAAACTAAGTGCACTGTATCTTGCCTTTCCTTCCAGCTATTTTTAGAAATTTCATGTTTAAAGTGGGAGTCAGTGAAACTAAGAGTGATCTCCTGTGGGCTCATGTAAGTCTCACAAGCAGAAATTGATGATTAAACATGAATGAGATGATGGAATTTAAACACGTTTTTGGTGATGCAAGAACACTAATGGATTGGGGATGCTCCTGCGTCACTCATTCCAATGTCCAGTAGATAGCCTTTGTTTGAAAATATATGTTGAAGTTACAATTTATTTATCATGTGGCACCATTTGGTGTAGTTATAATAGATTGAGTAGACAAGTAGATGAATAGATTCAATAGAGAAGTGGATCCAAGCCTAAGATTCCAATGGTATTTTTCTTGATTTCAATGATAGGAATTGGATTTGCAACATGCCCATGATGTTTTTAACTTCTTTCAACTTTGCCATTTGATAACATGTTTATGACCTTGTTTGAATGCTAGAATTTAGTTATTCTCCCAATAACTATTTGGAGTAGTTTATGGTCAATTTTCAGTAGTAATATTTATTTATCAGAGTTCTTTGAATTTATAGGTTCATGTTTAAATACATATACATTTGAGTTCCCCTGGGTCTAGTTCATTTTATTTAATCCTTTTATTCTATCAATCCTTGTGTTTGTTGGTGATTTACAATTTGGTGATATCAGTTTCTAGCTGCAACACCTTGTTGGATTTCTTAAAGATATTTCGTTTCCTTTATCTCACTGTCTTTCCTGCGAAGCATGATTATTTATTTGCATACGTAGGGTTAAAGTTTAAGCAATTGGTTTTGCATTTGAAGGACGATTTTATTATATGATTTGGTTTTGTTTGTCATGTATATCAACCTTTAGAAGAAGAAGTGATGGGATTTCTTGATCCCTATGTAAATATAGTTTGCTTAGATTGTAATGAGGCTAGTGATGGTGATCTTTTATTATTGTGTGATCATTATGATTCAACATATCATACATATTGTGTTGGCCTTGGAAGGGCTATCCCTGAAGGAGATTGGTATTGTCAAGGCTATCAAACATCTATGCTTAGAGAGTCCAGCACACATGATGAAGATGTTGAGGATTTTGTGCTTGATTTTGACAATGAGGATGAAGCTTAGGAATCAGAGGATTTGTGGAAGATGCTCCAGTTGGGATGGTTGTAGAAAGAATAAACCTAGAGCTTAATTTATCACCACCTTCTTCTTCTTCTGCTCCTCTTGTAGAGACAATGCCAACTCATGTAAGAACAATTCACAAAAGGATTTTGCGATGAAGCACTCCAAATCCAACTCCTAGATTTCTCAAGGGCTTCACTTAGGCAAACTGAAGTATTTGGGTGTACATCCAAATTATACATTGTATAGAAAAAACTCTCTCAGGTCAGCACATACTTCAGGAGAGTGTATAAGCTTTACATGGCAATTGATCTGCACCAGGAAGAAGCTTTTAGCAGTTTTCACCTAGCTCTTCCCTTGACAGATTTGGGGCCAGAGATGGGATTGATGCCATTGTACAACCCACACCCAACAGGAGGTTTCTATTATTTCGTGAATCAGCTCGGAGAAGTAATTTAGCCCCCGTTTTAGAGATGGAACATTATACAGTTAAATCTGATGTTGATCAAGTGTGGGTAATGATGGAACGCACTCTAGCATCAAGAGAAGATAATATAGGTCTTGCTAATTCTCATAAATATGGAAGACATAGGCAAGGATCATCTTTTGGTCATAAAAAATTATCTATAAGAATTAATGGGCAATGAAAGGTCAATTTTTGTGAGCGGAAGCATCTTAACTGCTCATGTACGATCAAGAACTAGATATAGTCAAGATAGACACATTCTTGCAACTACTAACTATTTGGAAAATCTAGAAAGGATAACCGAGGATATCTCATGTAGGAATGTTGGAAACAATAGGCTGCCAGCACCTAATGTTTCTAATGAGATATTGGAAATAAGATTATCTGAAAGAAGTAACAGTTTACATCATCAGCTAAACAATGGCAGTTCATTTAGTAAA
Organism: Pinus taeda; assembly: GCA_000404065.3. NCBI lineage: Eukaryota > Viridiplantae > Streptophyta > Pinopsida > Pinales > Pinaceae > Pinus > Pinus taeda. The sequence continues at coordinate 89,507 of APFE031746453.1, read as the reverse complement.
CCTCATGAAAATGGAGTCTGCAAAGTTGAATGTGCAAAGGAGAATATGATCTCCATGGTAAAATCTCACACGAAGCACACACTCACAAGGGAACATAGGTAAAAACATCTATATTTTTCCTTCTTTTATGGTTTATCTCTATAGAGTTGATTTTACTGGGTGTACACTATATGCATCTCAAAATTTCTCTTTAGGAAATCCTATTTTTATTCTTTCCAAGAAAAACTCTCTAGGGAATCCCAATGGATGTTTCCTGACATTCATGGATGGCATCCCTAGTAAACCCATTGGCATTGACTAGTGCACCTCACCTAAGGGATTTCAAATAGGGCACCTACCAACACAGAACTAGCTAAATACCCAGTAACATTAATGACATTTGATTGGTCTAACCCCTTGGGCTCAATAAATCATAATCAGCTACACTATTTTCCATATTAACATATTGATCCTGTTTAACATTTTGTTAGAGTAACCAAAACAATCCAAGTGTCTTCCTATTTTTCGTTTTTAATTTTTTTTTTTTTTTGTGTGGTGACAACTTTATATGACCATATAAATGTTTATTTTTGTCAGATTATATGTTGAAAAGTAGATGTTCTCTTACATTCTACCTTGTCTATTATGTATTGATGGAGTTCAGTTTCATTACTTGTGACCAAAGAACCTTGTCAAACATGTATACAAGGATTCTTGTATCACTATTTATAAAACAAACATTGTCCTTAAACAAGCAGAGTAGATCCTTAATGCTACATGTTTGCATCTCAGGGAACTTCCAATCCTAATAAATGAGGTGAAATTTAAGTGTTTCTAGAATCCAAATATCAGGTTTTGTGAATTCTCTCTTATATGGTCATGGAAAAGCGAAGTGAATTTTAATTATTTCCAAATCTTAATTTCTGTGAATTCACTCATATTTGGTGTTGGAATCTTTTGAGAAAATGGGAAGAATTTCTTTTAGTTGCATTCAAATTTTCCAAAAATAATATTAAATTTCTCCCTGACTAAAATTATCCCTGAAATGGCTTTGGGATTGAAATTTTTTTAAATATTTCTAGGGAAAAAACCCAAAATAATTTTTCCAGATTAGAGTTTTATAAAACTAGGTACTAAAATATTCTTCTATTTTCTGCTGCAAATGTCTGATAGAGTCTACCTAGAAACTGATCAGAAAATTAGGTAGATGCGTTGAATAGACTAAATAATTTTGAATGAATAATCACTTATCATAAATGATATATTAGGTTGCATAAATATATAACTTAGAAGCATGAATTGAAGAAGAAATCTCAACGAGATTGATAGATTCTTAATTGAGTTGAATGAGGCCAGGAATAGCTCTGACTAGAGGGTGTTGAAAATGGCATAATTTTGTTCTTGTTGGATAGATTTAGAACTGAAAATTAGCATTTTTCTTAGTTTCATAAGTTGGGAAGATTTTAGTATCTCAAGTCTCAACCTTATTGAATAGTATGATTTATGCCTTGGAATGTTGAGATATTTTGTGACACCACTTGCTAGTAACGTAAACACTTTGGATGAAAATTTAGTTGTGAATTTTACTTGCAAAAGATATAAGTGCAAATATAGATTAATTGTCCCTTCTATAGAATTTCCTTGAAATTCTCCTACTGCTTGAATGAATAAATATGAAACTAATTGTTGCACCAAGACAAAAAATATCTCTACCAATTTGCATTGGAATAGAACATAAATAAAACACAGTCACACTATAGCAAAAAAAACAAAATTTTCTAGGTAACCCAACTAGGAAAACCCTCTGCTAGCTGTAGAAATTTACAATACTATCCATATTAGAGTTTGAGACACCTTCTTCAAGACCATGTTCATCGATTCTTATTGCTTTCCATATTCATTTTCATAAGCATTAGGGTTGTTGTTCGTCAAATCAGAGTAGCTAGAAAGTGTCTCTTTGATTTCAGAAAGCAGACCAGGATCAACTTCATCCAAGAATCCCCTAGAAGGCTCATTAGTAGCAAGAAGAAAGACCTTTTTTTATTTTATTTCATCACATGCATCCATCATAATCACTGATTTGTCTTCATTTCTTTCACAGTCATTTTCAATGTTAGATGTAAAAGGTAATTTAGTATGATATAATCCTTAGGTAACCAACATCAGACATATTGTTGGCTAATTTATGTTGTTTGAAGTACATTGAGTTTGAGTTTTATCATAAACTACTAGAAGTGTACTAGCATGGGTGCGCTGATTTTCTTGATAACAATGTTATGTTTTGATCTAGTCCTTGAAAGGAACTTATAGTTGATGATCAAAATTTCACATTCCTTTCATTTTTTATCTTCACATATAATGAATATCTTTATGTTATAGCCTCTAGCTAGATATATATAATATATATATATAATATATATTATAATATATATATATATATATATATATATATATTATATATATTATTATATATATATATATATATATATATATCTAAATAATATATATATATATATATATATTATATATATAATAATAAAATATATATATATATATATATATATCTAGTAACTGCTACTCAGAGTTGGATGTCATCATTTTGGAGCTTGAGATTACTCAACTTACCTTCGTTTGAGTTGAAAATGTCATTAGATCTCATTATATCATCTATTGCAGAGCATGAATCCAATTTACCTTTGTTTCAGTTAAAATTCTAATTATATCTTGCTATATCATCTTTTGTAGAGAATGAATCCAATTTCTCAGAGCCTATTTGCTTGAGGTATAACAAATCTACTTTAATTCATTAAATTCACTTTTCATATTATGTTTGCTGATTGTGATTTTTCATATACATTGGAAAAGGGGCATATTTAATGAAGTGTGGAAGGAGAGGGAAGCTTCAGTTATGTCCTTTCAAACTTTCTAAGGTATGTAATAAAATTTAAAAAAAAATCTCCATAGAATGTTGTGCTTTAACTTTTTCTTTTGATAATGGATTATTTATGTGATCTCCCCTCTCTCACACACAACCAGAGTCTAGACATACATGGTTTTTTGGGATATGTGGACAATGGACAGATTTAGGCTAGCCATTTATCTAGAAATTTACACTATAGAAGATAAGGAATTTACAATTGAATATTTCCTTGCCACTAAATTAGAGTTGAAGAGTTAGAGTCCTATTTTTCAGGCATATATCTCGCTTTGAAATCAATTTATTGTTGACTCTCTATAGACCTTCCATGGGAGGGAAAAGAGTGATCACTACCATTGCTTAATCTTTCTACGGACCAAGTAAAGATTCCAAATGTGTATAATTTAATGGCTCCTTGGAGAATCCCAAGAGTGGTGCTATTATAGCTACACGAAATTCATTTATTTTGAGTTCTTCATTAGTGCATTGATAGTATATTGTTTATTCCATGCAATACCTCAATAGTGTATGATCAAATTACAATTAAGCTTTTCATAATATTTTGCCTTACCCTCTTTTATAGGGAAACTAGAGTGTGTGTCAAGCTTGCACGTCACGATTGTATCATGCAGAGTTTACCTGGGACAATTTTTGTGGATCTAAGAAACAAGATACCTGTTGGAATTTAAAAGGCAGCAATACTACAAAGTGGGAAAGAGGTTTCACAATTAACTTGGCTTTCACATTATGGTTAGAGTCAGTCTGTTGGCAAGATGATGGATACCCCAACTTTCTTTTTATGTTTGAGTGCAATATTGAATCCTTGAAATAGTGATGGGCTTTCTCAAAAGTGCTTCACACCTATAAACTTTACCAGAGTTGTTCTTGAGTCTTTGGAGATGGTTGGCTCTTCAAAGCACACAAGTACAAGAAGACAAGAAATAATATGCCCAACCAATTTGAAGTTATTTCCCTGCAAATAGGGTTTTCCCATTCATAAACCTGACGACTCAATCTACTTCTTTCTAGTGAACAACTTTGGCACTTTCCATGAATCATGAGACAATTCCACCCCCATAACTATAAATTTCTTATTTAACTCTAAACCTACTAGATTAGAATCTACACAAGGAGAACTCCATTCTTGTTTCGAAATAACCTGTAATTGACTTGTACCATGCTATTTAATATTTTTTGTATTTATTCACATCCTTGGTCTGTGACATAAAGATGCAACAAGCTAGCTTGCATTTTCTATACTAACACTCCTAAAAAATAATAAAGTATACCCAAACCTATCATTTCAAATGATTTATGTAGCTTGCCTTTTGGTTTTTCAATTATTGAAGTTGTTACCTATATTGACAAGATCTTCTACAACTGATACCACGGTGACAATATATGTTATACTTTTATCCGTGTTGCTCTAAAGGTGTTTCTCCTTCAGTAGAGCAACAATACACTGCAGTTTCCATTTAGGGGAGAAGTGTACCCAGTATCAACCTTGGCTTGTGTGTAGTTGGGTTGAAAGCACATTAGACTCTATCTGTTGTTTTGAAGGTGTTTATCCTTCAACAATACTTCATCTCAGTAGATCCTTCCGGTCTACACCTTCAGTAGATGCATGCAACCTTGGGATACATGCTATAGATTATAGTTTTCCTATGAGGGTGTAGCAAAAATGAAAGAAGTGCGTCGATTTTAGGCATCTTGTGGTTGTTGTATGCAAGCATGATTTTTTAGTGTTTCCCAAACATAAATAGAGCCATATTTAGTATGCTTTTATAGTTTTAATTAGATGTTCACTTTTATTAATTTAGGCGTTTTTCTTAGTTCTGTTTTATGCACAGATTTATCTTTAAGAAAAGTGCATAGTAGAGAAGGGTTCTATATTTTGACCAGGGGATGCACTTCTAGGTAGGAGGTACTCTATTCTAGGAAGCTTTTGCCATGTAGGTTAGGTGCTTTATCTGAGAATCCCAAGAGTGGCGTTATTGTAGCAATAAGAAATTTGTTTATTTTTAGTTCTTCATTAGTGCATTGATAGTATATTGTTTATTCCATGGAGTACCTCAATAGTGTATGATCAAATTATAGTTAAGATTCTCATAGTTAGAGGGAAACTAGAGCGTGTGTCAAGATTGCACGTCAAATTTGTATCATGCAAAGTTTACCTAGAACGAATTTTGTGGATCTACGTAGCCAGATACATTTTGGAATTCAAGAGGCAACAATACTACAAAGTGGGAAAGGGGTTTCACACTTAAATTTCCTTTTACATTATGGTTGGAGTCAGTTTGTTGGTAAGATGTTGGATACCCCAACTTCATTTTTATGACTGAATGCGAGATTGAATCCTTCGACATATTCCTCACTTAATTGTCATTAAACAATGGGTTTTCCTAGAAGTGCTTCACATCTATAAACCTTACGAGAGTTGTTATTGTGTCTTTGGATGTGGTTATCTTTTCAAAGCACACACGTACAAGAAGACGAGAAATAATATGCTCGACTAATTTCAAGTTATCTTCCTGCGAATAAGGTGTTCCCTTCCATAAACCTGGCGACTTGCTTTGCTTCTTTCTAGTGATCAAAACTGGACTTTTCATGAATTGTGAGACAATTCCAACCCCACAACTATCAATTTCTTATTTTAAGTTATACCCACTAGACTAGAACCCGGACAAGGAGAACTCCATTTGCGTTTCAAAAGAATATGCAATCGACTTATACCATGCTATTTAATATTTTATGTATTTCTTCTCATCCTTGGCTTGTGACATAAAGATTGTTACAGCTCCAAATCTCACTATTATGGTTTGTGATGCTGCACTCATGGCCTAGGGCAACCCCTCCTTCCAGACCTGGTCCTAAATTAAAAAAACAATGTTTTATTCCTTGTACGCGACATTGCCCTGAGTTAAACGCGTGTATACGCGGGTAGGCATATACCCAACCTGCGTATATGTAATAAAACACTTAAAAAATATATAAAACTCCTTATTTTCTGGCGGAGATCACGGGTTTTACCTACTGATCACCTGTTAGTGCCCGTGGCCCAACTGTTCCCAACCAACTCCTAACTAAAAAACTACTTTGGGAGTGGTATAAAAAGACATCAAAGGGAAGGCTTAAGGGAGGAGAGAAGAGAGAGAAAGGTTATTATACTGAAAATTTTCCCCTCACCAGGTCTGAAGACCCTTGTGCCTTCTGCACTTCCCCCATTTATACAGGAAACCCTTGTTTCCTTGTGTGTTGATGTTCATCCACTAGTTATGGCATCATGGAGTGAGTCTTGGAAGGAGATATCTAAAGGCCTTGAGGCTGGACGGATCCCGGAAGGAAGCTTTAACTTGGGAGCCTGCGAAAGGTTACTCAGGTGATATTACTCCTTTTGTACATTCTATTTGTCTATAATAAAGAAACACGTCTTCGTTCCTGATATGCTTCTTCTTTATGTTTATGATGTTCGTGTTTGAATTTCATATGTGAATGGTTGTTTAAAAGTTCATAACTAACTTCCTTCTTTTATAACATAAAGACGATTTCTTTATAAGTCTTTGTCCATATACTGTTGTATTCTTTGGAATTGGTTGTTTTACAAGACAAATGAGCAAAAAGGACTTGAAGAAGGGTTTGGACCCTTGAGGAACTTCTCGAAGGTAGGACCTGAGGTACGCCCTTCTTACTTTCGAATTTACTTTTAATAGCATAATGGCTGTGTGAATGTGTGTTTCTCTGTTTAGACAACTTTCAGTCTGCTAGGGTTTCCACCCTAAAGCCCTAGGGGAGCAATTCCCTCAACAGAATCGGTGACTCCACTGGGGACAACACTCTTGTTGTTCCTAGTTTGGGTGTTTGTCAAGCCAATCAGGGCTCAGTTGCTTGTTGGTTTTCTGTTACTGTTTGGTCTGTTCTTGAACTTTAAGTTTTGCCAGTTTCTTCAGTTTGTTTTTTATTTTTCTTGAAATCTTTCATATACACTGTTTTCCTTAGTTACAGAAGCGTACGCACGCTTGTTTCCTGAAGTAAACTGCGTATACGTAGGTTTCCTCAGGCACAGTCGCGTATACACGTAGTCTGCACATAAGTACAGTCGTGTATATATAGTAATTTTCAAGATTTATAAATTTTTGTGTCTCTGAAGGTTAGTCTGGTGGTTTGATTCAGTTTGAAACAGTCATTTTTGTCAGTATCAGTTGTTTGTTTTACAACAAGCGTCTTACTCCCATTTCTCTTTGATTGTAAGGAGTATTGGTCTTGTTTTGTTTTTGTAAGCGTCATTGTTTTTTTCTAAAAGCATGCAATATTTCTTGTTGGAATTTTGGCTGCTCTAATTTATCAGAGCAGAAAGATTGTTATCAATCTTTGTGTTGAATTTAGTTTTTGGTGACTTTTTGTTTGCTTGAACAAAACTGCTTTTTGTGACCATCTACTTCTTTGTTTCATGAAAGTTGTCAATTGATACTTTCTTGAAATTGTCTTTTTGATCTTTTTTGGTCTTTGTTGCCAAAGATTTCATTGCTGCTTTCGATTGTTAAAAAGCATATTTAAACACATTTGTTTTTGTTGAGTTTTCATCCATTGTATGGTGTCAGCTTGCAAAAGTGGTTGTTGCTTGTTGTTTCAATTGCAAAGTTTTAGTTTTGTTGAGAGCATTTTTTAAAAGACTTTTTTGTTGCTACTTTGAAGAGAACTTTTTGAAAAGTTTTTTTTCGCTTTCTTGAACTTGCTTTTCATTTGGTTTCCTTTTGGTGAATGAAAGTGCTTTATGTTTGTCTTGAGTTTTGTTTTTAGTGTTTAGACGAAATGAATGGTAGCATCTCATATTCCATCTAAACATTCTAAGTGGAAAAAGAAAATTTGATAAGCAAAGCGACTTTCATTCCTTGTTTTTAGATTTGTTTTCAATCTTGCATCAAGCATGTAGTTGTTGCATTAGGATAGATTTGCATCTCTTTAGGCATAAATAGTTTTGTTAACTTTTGAGTGTGAAGTGTGAATTAACGAAAAGAAAAGAAAATTTTGTTTCATTAGAAGTTTCCTTCCGAACCCTGTAGAAATTACTCTTCATCGAAAAACAATGACAAGTGCACATGCATATAATTAGGTTTTATTAATTTCTTTTGCGTCAAAAAAACACCACTAGTTTCACTTCCATCATCCCCTGACTTAAAGAACAACCCATTTTAAAATCAAGTGCTAACTAAAATTCACTAGAACTTTTTATTTTAAGTTAAATACACCAACAAGTTTTAGGATTTAAGGGCCTTGGATTAGGCGAGTGGAGAGTTAACTCTCCAAGGCCGTTTAAACGTCAAACCTAGGAGTTTGAATAACGAGAGAAAATCCAATAGCGTTAGGAAGACCAGGAAAGCTCTGGATCTTGGAGTTAAGCACGAGTGTCTGTGAAGACAGGGAAGAGAGATACCCCCTCTCCTACTTGTCCGAACTTACCTCACGACTATTCTGCCTGGCTTCTGCGACGAGTTGGTATCCATAGTTGCTACTCCTACGGAACTACATAGGTGGCTGTGGAGGGGAATCCTGTGGCACCTGAGGTCAACATTGTATCACTCTCGACAGTACTACTGGAGGGCACCCTTGCGAAGTTTGGGGGCTTGCACCGGCGTAGGCTATTGTTAGGAGGTCAGCGTAACTTCCTCTGTTACCTTCGCTGATAGGCCTGGGCCCTCATCATCCCAGACTATCTTTAGAAGGCCCCTTATTTTTCACTTTCTCGTATTTTGGTGCCTGGTCCTAATCACCCGGAGCAGAAATACTTGGAAGTTGTTTGACTGGCTGTATCTTTAGGGACTTTATAGTGGGTGCTCTGTGCTCTTAGTCGGCCTAGCTTTCAATTTTTTGAGTCTTTAGTTAGATCTTAAAGAAGAAATTCAAAGTGGCTGACCAATCTCCTAAACGGTCTCGAAGACTTCGTGGTCTTTCACCACTGAGTTTAGAGCATTCTCTGAGAAGGCGCAGAGGTAATAATACTGGTGGGTTCCATCCCACGGTAATCGACGCATCGGGGATTGATCCTCCTCTCGGGGGCATTAGTATTCAAGCAAGGCCTGGTACTTCCATGGAACAAGAGAGGAACACTCCCGTTCTTTCTCGAATTTGCTTACAAGCGGAGGATAATATAGAGGTAGAAGAACTTTCAGAGTCGTTAACGGCTCTGAATTCTCCCCTACCATCTAGTCATCCACACGTATTACAATACGTTGGGACTCTGGCACATAGACCGTCAAGTCCAGGTTACACTACGCGCTTACCTTCGATGACCACTACTGGAAGCATGGCTTCTACAAGTGCTATGACTGTACAGACTCCCATATCTGTACAAGAGGGAGGAACTATTTCCATCCCCTCCATCTCTTTATTCAGGTCTTTTGCTAGCACATATTTTGTTGGGTCTACCTCCATTCCGTCCATGAGTGGAAATTCCCAAACCAATGCTTTTGGTTCTGGATTCTTCCCATTTGGCACCCATTCACAGGGCATTCCTTCAGCTCCGTTCAGGGCTGCCACGTCGATCATGAGTGGATCGGCTTCGTTCCAAGTTTTTCCGTTCGGAAGTGGTCATATACCACATTCCAACCCAATGATAGGATCCATGCCTTTTTCTTCTGTAGGACAAAGAAGCAATCCTTTCCAAGGTTGGAATAACCCTAGGCTTAGTAGTGCCGGAACTGGGAACCCATTTTTCGGCCAATATGGGAATAGGCTGTATACCATGGTTAGTTCATTCCAAAGTATTCCTCCCGTAGCTTCGACTTGGAATCCATATCAGGGGTTATCAACTCCTTATAATCCTTTAGGAGGAAACTTTACTAGGTATGGTAGATATACGACCGGAGTTGGTCAAACTCCGAGTTTTGCTAGGTCACAAGGCTTGCCTTTTGGCTCAGCGGGTTCTACTGGTTACTTCGGGCAGCTTGGTGCCTTCCAAAATCGAGGCCAATCTTTTCAGAGCTTTGGGAGTTCCGCCCAGTCAGGGTGGAATCCCCAAGCCCCTCCTAGACTTCCGTTTCTGGCAACGTTGAACTTGCCAGATCTCACTAAGTTAACTAATGACCCAATCAAGTACAATCTGGCCTGGCCTCTGGTCCCAACTAAAATCCCTTCGGACATTCCAAAATTCTAAGGGAAGAGTGGTGAGGACCTGAGCGACCGTGTAACCACATTCCACTTGTGGTGCTCATCGAACTCCCTGATCGATGACTCGGTTAGGTTGAGATTATTTCAACGCACCTTGACCGAAAATGTGGCCAAATGGTATATAGAGTTTCCTGGGGGCAGCTTTACATCATTTTCCGACTTAGCAAATATTTTCTTAAACCATTTTCAGTTGCCTGTTCAGTATGATGCCGGAACCGAACTACTGGCCACTTTTCGTCAGGATAGGGCAACTCACATTTCTGATCATATTCAGGAATGGAGACGGAGAAAGAGGCTCATTAAAGCTGAAATCCCTCCGGAGTACCGTCTCTAGTGGTTTTTGAAGTCTTTGATACCTGAGATCTCCAAAGATGTCTCCATGTCTGGGGTCTATTCTGAGGAGCAAGCCATTTTTAGGGCCTAGCAATTAGAATTGATCTACTCTCAGTCTGGGATCCTACAAAAATACTTTCCAGATGCTCTTGGGTCTAAGGTTGACATAGCTAAGCCAAACCCAGGTCCCCACGTGGACGGTATTGTTGGGTCGGTAGACACGAATACGGTGAACTTGTTGAATCAATTGCAGCAATTGTCTTTACAAACTACTTCTAACAACCAAGTCACATCGTCTAACCCTACGTCTTCCCAAAATTCTTCGATTAACGCCGTCCAATCTGATAACCCCAAAGGAAATCAAAATTCCAATGGGAAAAAGAAAGGATGAGGTAAGAAAAAGAACCAGGATGGGAAGCCTGATGCAAATAAATGCGGCAATAATGCTGGTGGTGGTAGAAATGAGTCAGAAACGAAAGTCAAGTTTCCATGCAAGTTGTGCAGTGGAGACCATTTAACTCATCTTTGCCCCAAGATTGAAGACGCTTAGCGCTTGTTAGGGCAGCAAGGGACTTCTAGTTCCCAGGTTGTGTTAACCAACCCTTTTCCCCAAGGGCAACAACTTCTTGCTGGCGCGAGTTCAAACCCTGGAACCTCCGCATGGGGCAACCAGGAAGGGGAAAAACCGTCGAATGTTTTCATGATGGGTTCTAACTTCCATATGGCTACTCGATCATGTGATTATGGTGAAGCCGAAACTTCCAACGACAAGGCTGTTCCCGGAAGTACTGACCTTCATATCGAGTGACCCCCTGTTGAGACTATACCATGGATACCGAAAGGTTCCGCTAAATGCGCGACTATTAATCCTAATGCTAGGGCCGCCCAGAATTATTCCATTGTGGAGGATCTGGCTCAGAGTTCGTGCGCCATGTCTGCTTTAGAGGTTCTCCAGTCGTGTCCAGCTCACAGAAGTGCTTTAGTTTCCGCGATTAGAGCAGTTGATCCAACTAATTCTTTAGTGCTCACTTTCAACATGTTAAATGTCAAAAAGCGACTCCTTCATCACATGGCTTTTCAAATAAAGTCTACATACCGGAAAATTAACATTTTTCGTACCTTTATTGATGAAGGGGCTTCCACATGCGTCATGTTGATGTCATGTTGGAAGGCTATTGGATCGCCTTCGGCTATTCCTTCACCTACCGTCTTGACTGCATTCGATGGCCATTCTCATAAGCCGCATGGGATTATCTCGGCCTTTCCTATATGTGTTGGGGGGAAGGTCGTTAATATTGAAGTAGAAGTCATAGATGCTAACCTAGACTATAATCTCCTCCTAGCAGGGAATTGGGTATATGAAATGGACGTCGTTGTTACGACTCCGTTTCGTGTCATTTTCTTTCCTCATGAGGGGAAAATCGTAAAGGTTGATCAATTGGATTATTGTCCAGTTGATCCTCAAGCAAGCTCCGAATCTACTGTTCCTTTACTGGATAACCCTCGTCCGCCTACTGAGAATATAGGAGTAGGGATGTATTCCTCATTGATGGGTACTTTTTAGTTTCCCTCTCCTATCGCTAAAATCAATGCCATTTCGTCATCTAAGGAGTCTTCTCGAGAAGAGTTCTTTCAGACTCCTTATTTTTCAAACCCTTGGACCTTGCCTTCACCTACAACCACATTAGTTGAAGGACAAGGGAATGGAATGGAATTTCCTATATATGCAGCTGAGCTTAGATATTAGTCTATCGTCAACTCTGCAGATGACCATTCTACTCCTTTTTACGAAGAGGAGTTAGATGGCGATGTGGCCCCTGCTTGGAGCCTTGATTCTACCTCTGCTTTGGACTGCTTAGATTCAGTTTTACCTTCGGAAGAAGCAATCCTCGAAGCAATGATGGGTATAGATCGACCTTGGGAAGATTTACACCATCGTTCATACTTTCTTCCTCCATTGCAGGAGGTAGAATCTAGATTCTCTGAGCTCTATTCTAGTGATGTTTGTACGGTGTTAAACCCTTTGGCTCCAGCACACGTTCATGCCGAAGGTAACATGTCGGTGATTTCAAAAACAACACCTATAAACATCTCTAGGGACCCTAACACGATCAAGAATCTCTTCATTGGAATTGAGTCTTCCCCTAAAGAAATTCAAATTTACACCGACCTGTTCAAGGAATTTCGGGATGTATTTGCTTGGTCTTATGAATAAATGCCTGGCATTGACCCATCTATAGTTCAACATGAGATCAAGACGTATGAAAACGCCAAACCAGTTCGTCAAAGGCTTCGGCCGGTTAACCCTAGGAAAGTAGCAGCTATTAAAGCGGAAGTGGAGAAGCTGCTAAAGGCGGGTTTTATATACTCTATTCCTCTTACTGATTGGGTTTCTAATCTAGTCCCTTTGGATAAAAAGCAAGGAACAATCCAAGTATGCATCGATTTTAGGGACCTAAACAAGGCTTGTCCCAAAGATAATTACCCCACACCATTCATTGATCAGATTATCAACGAGTGTGCGGGCAATGAGATTTTTTCCTTCATGGATGGATTCTCTGGTTATAATCAAATTTCTATCCGTCCTAAAGACCAACATAAGACAACCTTTATATTTCCCTGGGGTACCTTTGCATATAGAAATATGCCTTTTGGTCTTAAAAATGCTGGAGCTACCTTTCAGCGGGCCATGTCATATGCTTTCCACGACATCAAGAATGTCATTGAAGCGTACTTAGATGATCTCGTTGCTCGTTCTCAGAAGAGAACTGATCACCCTAGCCACCTTTGAATGGTTTTAGGGCAATGTCATTTTTATAAAATCCGGTTGAATCCCAACAAGTGCATTTTCACGGTTACGTCTGGTCGGTTGTTAGGGTTCATTGTGTCAAATGAAGGGATTCGGGTTGATCCCTTCAAGGTTGAGGAAATAGTTCGGTTGCCTCCCCCATCCTCAATTCGTCAACTTCAGAGTCTTCAAGGGAAGGCTAATTTCTTAAGGCGGTTTATAGCAAACTATGCCAAGATCACTAAAGGGTTCATGCGGTTATTACGGAAAGGAGTTCCATTTGTATGGGATGACTTTGCGCAATGATCGTTCGATGCTTTGAAAAAAGCATTAGTCTCTACCCCGCTTTTGAGTCCACCGTATTATGGCAGAGACTTCCTTTTATATCTCGCTGCAGCAGAATCAACCATTGGTATGGTTCTAGTTCAGGAGGACGATTCTCTCACCGAGCATGTGATTTATTATTTGAGCCGAGGCTTAATAGGTTTTGAACTTCACTATTCTTCGGTTGAGAAGTTGGCCTTGGCAGCTGTTCATGCTGTCCAGCGGCTCTGTCATTATATCTTGCTATGCAAAACTTTTGTCTTAGCGGCGGTCAATCCATTTCAATTTGTCCTCAGTAGGCGACTAATTGGGGGCAAATATAATAGATGGATAGTCATCTTGCAAGAATTCGATCTCGAGTTCTTGTCAGCCAAGTCTAAGAAATCCATGGTTTTCGCTGAGCTAATTTCTGAGCTGCCTTGTGGAGAGGATACTGTTTATGAGGAAAGTTTTCCCGATGAACATTTATTCCTCATCTCTTCACTCGACCCTTGGTATGGAGATATCATTATCTATCTCCGGACTTCGAAGTTTCCCTCTACTTTCTCCAAGGATGAACGTCGTAAATTACGTCACCTCGGTAAAAATTATGTTATCATTGGTGATACTTTATACCATCAAGGGGTTGATTCAATCCTTCGGCGCTGCTTAACCTTGGAGGAAGCAAAGTCAGTGCTTAATGATTGCCATAGTGGAGCTTGTGGTGGTCATCTATCGGGGCTTGCTACAACCCAGGGCATCTTACGTGCTGGCTATTTTTGGCCTTCACTTTTTAAAGACTGTGTGGAAGTGGTCAAACGCTGTCACCCTTGTCAGATCTTTACTTGAATGATGCATGCTCATCTAGCTCCTCTTTTTCCCGTTGTCACCATTGGTCCTTTTACTAAGTGGGGTATAGATTTTACAACTTGTAATCCGCCTTCAGTGGCGAATCACAAGTACATTATCGTGGCTGTAGACTACTTTACGAAGTGGGCCGAGGCCATGCCCACTTATAAAAACAATAGTGACACGGAAGCTTTGTTTCTTTTCAATCAGGTTATCTCAAGATTTTGTGTCCCGAGAGAGATTGTCACCGATCATGGCAGTCACTTCCAGAATCAACTGATGTCTGAATTGGCTCTTAAATTAGGTTTCCGCCAAGAGCATTCGTCTCCTTATTATCCTCAGGCCAATGGATAGGTCGAGGCAGTCAATAAAACTCTTAAGACGATACTCCAATGGATAATCAACAAAAATCGGTCCAATTGGCACGCTATGTTGTATTTGGCTCTTTGGGCATACCGGACCTCCGTAAAGACTGCTACTGGTTTTACACCTTTTCAGTTGGTTTACGGGATGTAATCTATCTTTCCGATCGAATGTGAAATTCCATCTCTTAAGTTAGCTGTAGAGCTCCTTCCAAAGATTTCAAGTCTCGAAGAGCGCCTCCTTCACTTGGAACATCGTGATGAGCAGCGTCGAGATGGCGCCACGATGAATGAAGCTCATAAGAAAAGGGTCAAAACGTAGTATGATAAATCTGTCTGTCCTCGAGTCTTTTCTGAAGGTGACCTTGTCTTGGTCTATGACCAAGATAAAGATGCCTTAGGGGCAGGCAAGTTTAAGCCTATGTGGTACGGTCCTTTCATTATTAAACGAGTTTTAAAAAAAGGGTTGTATGAGTTAATGGATTTTGAGGGAAACAAGCTGGCGGAGCCCCGAAACGGGCTCTACCTAAATAAGTAGTTTGCTTAAGTAGAAGTTAGGCAATGGATTCTTTGTATATTATGTATATTTGTACATATACCATCAAGAATTTTGTGATGTCAACACTTTTTGGTCTGCTGTTGCAAGTGTTGATGGATGACTTGGTCTATTTTGGGTTCGCCGATGGTGCTAGTCCGCACACTCAGAATCTAACTTCCGCAGCTTGGGTACTTTATTATCCAACTGGTCAATTGATGGTATCAAGAGGCGTATGCATTGGTCCTGCTTCAAATAATATGGCTGAGTATACTGCCAT
>APFE031746453.1:59136-69310 GCA_000404065.3 Pinus taeda | reverse complement strand
GTCAGTCATGGCGACATTCTATATGCTGACACCTGAGTTTTCAGTGCAGTACCATCCTTTTCCATCATGTTCAGTTGGTACCTTTTGGGATCAGTCTTTGATATCAGTGATCCGTTGTATCTTCCAGCATCATTGACAGTTTATATGTGATATTCAGACATGTACTTGTTCGATCATGATCAGATGATCCATTATGTATTTTCCAGTCATTTATACTTGTATACTTAGTGGATCTTCTTGTACTTGATATGCAGACATGCTTTGCTTTCTCTGAGCATGGGTATGCCCGCCTTAGATAGTGTTTCTTTCTGATCTCCTTTTGTGGCTTGGCAGGCTGAATTCTGGTGAAGTACTCCTCGGTTTTTGGCAGATTTCCTTTCCATGTACTTGCTTAATATATTTCGGCCATCATGTACCCCTGCTGACCTCATATATTAGGGGGCATCTGTTATAGCTCCAAATCTCACTATTATGGTTTGTGATGCCACACTCATGGCCTAGGGCAACCCCTCCTTCCAGACCTGGTCCTAAATTTAAAAAACAATGTTTTATTCCTTGTACGTGACATTGCCCTGAGTTAAACACGTGTATACACGGGTAGGCATATACCTAACTCGCGTATATGTATTAAAACACTTAAAATATATATAAAACTCCTTATTTTCGGGCAGAGATCGCGAGTTTTATCTACTGATCACCTGTTAGTGCCTGTGGCCCAACTATTCCCAACCAACTCCTAACTAAAAAACTATTTTGGGAGTGGTATAAAAAGACATCAAAGGGAAGGCCTAAGGGAGGAGAGAAGAGAGAGAAAGGTTATTATACTGAAAATTTCCCCTCACCAGGTCTGAAGACCCTTGTGCCTTCTGCACTTCCCCCATTTGTACAGGAAACCCTTGTTTCCTTGTGTGCTGATGTTCATCCACTAGTTATGGCATAATGGAGTGAGTCTTGGAAGGAGATATGCTAAAGGCTTGAGGCTGGACAGATCTGGAAGGAAGCTTTGCTTGGAGCCTACGAAAGGTTACTAAGGTGATATTACTCCTTTTGTACATTCTATTTGTCTATAATAAAGAAACACGTCTTCGTTCCTGATATGCTTCTTCTTTATGTTTATGATGTTCATGTTTGAATTTCATATGTGAATGGTTGTTTAAAAGTTCATAACTAACTTCCTTCTTCTATAACATAAAGATGATTTCTTTATAAGTCTTTGTCCATATACTGCTTTATTCTTTGGAATTGGTTGTTTTACAGGACAAAGGAGTGAAAAGGACTTGAAGAAGGGTTTGGACCCTTGAGGAACTTCTCGAACATAGGACCTGAGGTACGCCCTTCTTACTTTCGAATTTACTTTTAATAGCATAATGGCTGTGTGGATGTGTGTTTCTCTATTTAGACAACTTTCAGTCTGCTAGGGTTTCCACCCAAAAGCCCTAGGGGAGCGATTCCCTCAACAAAGATGCAACATGCTACCTTGCATTTTATATACTAACACTCCTAAACAATAATAAAGTATGCCCAAATCTGTCATTTCAAATGATCTATGCATCTTACCTTTTGTTTTTTCAATTATTGAAGTTATTACCTATATTGATGAGATCATCTACAACCAAGGCCACAGTGACAATATCTATTAGAGTTTTATCCGTGTTGCACTAAAGGTGTTTTTGCTTCAGCAACACTGTAATACATTACAGTTTCCATTCAGTAGAGAAGTGTACCTAGTAGCAGCCTTGGTCTGTGTGCAAATGGGTTGAATTCATAGTAGACTTTATCTATTGTTTTGAAGGTGTTTCTCCTTCAATAGTACTTCATTTAAGCAGATCGTTTCAATCTACACCTTTAGCATATGCTTACAACCTTGGGGTACATGCTATAGGTTCCAGTTGTGTTGTGAGGGTATAGCAACGATGAAAGAATTGCATCAATTTTAGGCATATTATGGTTGTTGTATGCAAGCATGCTTTTCTAGTGTTTCCCAAACTTATATAGAGCCATATTTAGTATAATTTTATAGTTTGACTTAGATGGTCACTTTTCTTAATTTAGGTGTTTTTCTTAGTACTATTTTATGCACAGATTTATCTTTAAGAAAAGTGCATAGTAGAGAAGGGTTTTATATTTTGAGTAGGGGAAACTCTTCTAGGTAGGAGGTACTCTTTTCTAGGGAGCTTCTGTCATGCATGTTAGGTGCTTTATCCTAGACAAAGTTCCAAGTCCCTAAAGTTTCCAAAAACCCACTTGAGCCTAGTTATCTAGCCTAAAATCCTTTACATTCCAGTCATCTTTTGGCTGTGATTTCATAAAGAAAGCCCTCTCTAGTTTGGTAGGGCTAGCTACCAAACTAAAAGCTTGGTCTGTGGTTACCTCTGTCAATCTCCTCATTAGCCTGGGACATCATGGAGGATAACAGAGGGCATGAAAACTAGGGAGTGCCAAGGTATTCTAGTGAATGTAAGCTTCCCAAGTCATGGAAAAATGTAATGCTATTTGTGAGTTCATGACTGCCAAGGTGTGTTAGGGAATGCTAGGGCATGCAAACATGTGCCATGTAGTACAGAGACATGTCAAACAAGATAAGATGTGCCAAGTGCTAAGGCATGCCAAGATGTACAAGGGTTACAGGTCCCTGCCTCCTCTTCTTCCATATGCTATCCACTTATGACATTTCCTTTGCAATATTTGGTGCATTTGCTAGTTATAGGTCATTTATAGGTTATAAATGTCTTCAGAGTTTCACTTCTGACTGATTATTCAACTGAACATATTGATTCTCTTATACAAAACTATTTTTCCCTCCACCCACTTTTCATAACTTCAATAACCATTAGGTAGGGACTTACAGCTTCGATATTGCTTTGCTTGTTTAGTAAAATATTGCCAAGACTTTTATTTATTGAAATTTGTAGAATTTACAATTTATGAAGTTTCAAGGTCTAATTTTTAAAAGTATAATTCTTTAAAGGGTGCTAGCTCAATGGAAGAGCACATTCTTTACAAGCAGGAGGTTTGTGGTTCGATTCCATCATGCCTTGACATCCATATGGAATGGTGACGATCGATTTTTGGTGACGGAGACTCTTTTGACCATCGCCAATGACCTTTGGTGACATTTTTCGACCCTCACCAAAAATATGAAATGGTGATGGTCAACAAACACCATCATATATACGCATCAATAGTGACGACCCTCAAAGGTTCGTAACCATAAATCATTCTTTTTTATATGAAATGGTGACATTCATTGTCCATCATTATAGTCATTATTCATGATAGACCTTGAATGTCACCACAACTCCTATACTTCTAGTAATGTGGCTTTTGGTGATAGTCAATGAATGTCACAATATATATGCACCAATAGTGATGACCAATAAAGATCCATCATAATAAATCATTGTTGTTCATATGCAATGGTGATGGTCACTATCCATCATTATAATCAATATTCATGACAGACCTTGAATGTCACCATAACACCTATACTTTTGGCGATGCCACCTTTGGTGACATTTAGTTTTTGGTGACCGAGGCTATAGTCTATCACCATGGCTCATATGCAATGGTGACGGTTGCTATCTGTCATTATAAATCATTATTGGTGACAAAATTTGAATGTCACTACAACACCTATACTTTTAGTGATGTCACTTTTGGTGACGTTAAGTTTTTCGTGATGGAGGCTATGGTCCATCACCATTGCTCATATGAAATGGTGACGGTCACTATCCATCATTATAAATCATTATTGGTGACAGACTTTGTATGTCACTAAAATAGCTATACTTTTGGCGATGCCACCATTGGTGACGTTTAATTTTTGGTGACGAATGCTCTTTTAACCGTCACCAATGAGCTTATGGTGACATTTTTCACCCCTCACCAATGTCCTTTTTTCTTGTAGTGAGTTCCTGGACATCTCCTCGCTCGGCACAACATATCGATATGTTGTCAAGATTGAGAAAAAGTTTAAATAGAAGAAACAAGAATTTGGATCTGCAAATGTAGAGGAAGGGAAAGGCACCCCCAAACTATAGAGCAAAGGACAAAGCCAAGGTAGGGTGACCTAAGACAACCCGCAAAATCCGCAAGAAAAGAACAACACCACAAAGACAAAGAAGGACATGGGAAAATGGTGAGTTCCATAAGAGATCCACTCACGACACAAGTGAGTGTTGAGCCAAGTAGTCACTGATGACCAAGCTGATGGCTTCAAAATCAGACGCATGTTCCAACTCTGAGTCAAAACCCAACAAGGAGAATGACGAAGGGAAGTAGATCATTGATGGGGAGCTCAGTGCCACCATGGCCACCACCAAGATCCAGAAGAATGAGCCTGAAGATCCAGAGGAGGGGGAACACCTCTTCCACTCACAGATGTGGGTGAAGGGTTCTTTGTTGCACTTCATTGTCGACAAAAGGAGCCAAAAGAACCTCATTTCAGTAGATATCATGAAGTGTATGGGCCTACCAACTATAGCACATCTACATCCATACACCATCAGGTGCCTTCACCAAGGATGAGATCTCTGTGTTAGCCAACAATGCTTCCTTCCCTACAACATCAAGCCCTTCATGGATGAGGTACTGTGTGATGTTGCCCCTCTTGAATTTTGTGATGTATTATTAGGACAACCATACTTGTGGAAGTGACATGCTGTATACGAGTCTAGGCCTCACTCTGTGATTATTACTTTGGGCAATAAGTTGTACAGGATAACAGAGGTAGCACCACCTATTTCCATCTCTTTGATCGCCATAAAGAAATGCAGTAAGATCATTTCATAGACTGGGAAATTTGTTTTCCTTATGATTCCCCCTCAAGGCAAGAAGAATATTGTGGCCATGACTTCCAGATAGGTCTTCTCCACACAACAACAATAGATGGACAAGGTCATGGAGGAGTATAGTGACATTTTCTCCTCACTTACGGGGGTGCCTCTGCAATGTCACGTCAAGCACTCCATCAATCTAACCCCGGGCAAGCCGCTACCCAATGGACTAATCTATCGATGCTCAATTATGGAGAACAATGAGATCAAGTGGAAGATTCAGGTGTTGTTGCATAAAGGGAACATCAGGCCAAGTTCATCACCTTATGGGAGCCTAATTGTATTGGTACATAAGAAGGATGGGACCTGGAGACTCTGTATTGACTATCGGATGTTGAACAAGATCACTGTACATAATAGGTACCAGATCCCATGGATTGATGACCTTCTGGACCAACTCAAGGGGGCCAAATATTTCAACAAGATTTATTTGAAGTCTTATCGAACCCTTTGATGTGTGGAAAACTTCCTTCAAATCCAAGGAGGCCATTTTCAAATGGTTGGTCATGCCTTTTGGGTTAACGAATGCCCCTACAACCTTCATGAGATTAATGGACGACATATTGTGACCCTTCACCATTGCATTTGTAGTGGTGTATTCAGATGATATCTTGATCTTCAGCCAGAGTTGGGAAGAGCACCTCCACCATATTTGACAGGTCCTCCAAACCATGTGACAAAACAAGCTATGTGCCAATTTGGAGAAATGCACTTTTCGCATGAACTAGGTTCAATATCTGGGGTACATCATTGTTGAGAATGGTTTGCATGTGGACCTAACCAAGATACAAGTCATTCAAGATTAGCCAACCCCAACCATTCTAACAGAGCTCCACAACTTTCTGGTTCTTGCCAATTTCTAGTATGAAGTCGATGGGGTTAACAACTTCATTAAGCGCATTTAACACATCCTCTAGTAGGTCCATGATATATTGGACAGAGCCAATGTGTTGATAGTGCTAGACCTGCCAACATGTCAAGGGGATATCCTCGGTAAGAAGTCCTAATTATTCCTCAGATCATTTGGTGTAGGAGTCCCAACAGTGGGTAGTAAGGTAATGCCTTGATCATGATGTTGCAGAGAGGAAAGTAAGATAACTCTGTTAGTAGTAAGGGTGTGACTGATGCAGTGAGTTAAAGAAGGTGTATGAGAGGTTCTAACACAAAGGGGAGATGAGGCTGAAGGTGAGTTCTAGGTTGAAAGGGATCAGTCCTAACTTGGCTAGGAACACAAAACACAAAAGGACATGCATAGCTTTTGGCGGAGTAGTTCACTCGGATGCAGAAGTCATAACATAAAAGGTAAGATAACGCGTACAACACTCATGAATTAGTCCAAACGAGTGCAATGGTTGTTATAACAAGGTTCATGTGAAAGGTCTGTTTGGTGTCCGATAGAGTAGTTGACACGGACGGTGATAACATTAACAACATATACAACACATTTGCAACAAGATTCATATACTTTCATGTTAATTAGTTCATACGAAAATAACTAAGTTAAACAACATATATCATTAAGGAAACGGGAGCAGTCCAACTACAATAACAACATATGCATGAAAATGTGTTGGCTCTTATTATATAAATTGTTAGTTCCAATCATACAATACATCCATGTAAACCTACTAGCTCCATTAGTGAAACATTACAGCCACATCTTCTTGCTCCTCCAAAGAGATGTACTAGCTCCGTGCAGTGGAGAAAACAAGGCGCGTTACAATACTGTCCAAGCTTTCTTCAAGATAGTCTTAGTAGAAGCTCGGATGACCAAAAACCTCTATAATGAGTTATGAGGGACTATTGATAGCAAAGGGTGGGGTGATCCTTGACATTCCCCTTTGTGAAAGTTCAACTACCCCCATGACTCTTCACCTACTCTATGACTGTTATATCCAACCAGTGACACTTGACTTACACTTGATGTGACTCAACATTACAATGCACATGTACTCATGTGAGACAACATGGCTTGAGAAAGCCTTGCAAGACATCACTGACACTCAGTCCACTATGATGAGACCAACTCTTTGACATGCTTGTGATGGTGAAGGTGGTGAGCTGATGCCAAGCTTGGTCATCCGTGATGGTGTGCATGCACCTAATGGTGACATCTTGCTGAAGCGATCTCTTTCCTGCATTGCAAATGGTGCATTGGTTCCGCCCATTCATCCAATTCGTCTGCTAACATGCACATGGTCTTCTTGGGTATGGTTGAACCGAAAATAAACTGATGCATAATGTCCATGCTGATCTTCAAGTGTGTGCTAGTAGTCATGCACATCAACTTGCCAAAGTACATGTTCAACCCCAGTTGGACTTGCTTCTTGTCTTCACCCTGGTGAGTATGTTGAATGAGTTGGATTGCATGTGTGCGCTAAACAACATACATGTTGTTGAATCCCTTGCATGCGATCAACAACAATTCTCACCATGTCTACTCTATGTCAGCTGCTGCAATGGATCCTTAACTTGTACGGGCAGAGTTTCATTCATGAGTGCATGTTGCACCCACTATTGTTCATGTTATTGTTGCAACTCATTCGTTTGTCTGTGTAGCTTCATGTTCTTCCTGAGCTGCTACTTCAGCACATGCAACTACTTCTTTGTTCCATCTTCTGCCTTCATATGATCTTCATGTCACACCATCACTTCATAGCCGAAGTTTCCAAAGTTGCTTTCATCATCAATGGACCTGCTTGAGCTTGAAACCTTGTTCTGCCTCCGTGTTGTCAACAACCCTCCTATTTGCATTTGGTATGTTGTCTTCAGCTACTATTCATGATGCTACTTGCTGTGATGTTGCTGCTATCATATCTTGATGTCCTTGTCTATGAAAAACTTGATGTCTTCATGGGTAGGCAAGTCCATGGACACTTGATCGACTACAGCCCCAAGTGTGCTCTGAACGTTGTCTTCATCTCTACTCTCCTGGAAACCATTGTACCTATACTGCTGAGAGGCAAATGAACACTTGGGATACATGGACACATGAAAACACTCATGGCAAGCAATCTGTCAGTCGAAAACCAAAATGAACATGAGAACTGAATTGCAACATACCTGGGTGCATGATCATGAAGGTTGTGCAATTTCAGTCGGGAGGTCAGGAGACCGACTTCCAAGCCTACACAAGGCACAGTCTGGGTTGTTGGGAGACTGGCTGACTGCTGGAACTATGCAATGCATAGTCTAGTCTAGCTGCTGACTACTGGGATTCCGTAATGCACAATTCCAGTTCGGAAGGACTGTTGGCCTAGGGATAGATTTGAGTAATTTCTTGGGCCAAGCAGCCATTGTCCTCCAAAAATGTGCAAAATAGTCCCAGGGGCTAGTGCTAGGCAAGAATGCACATATATGGAGAGGAAGGTGAGCATTCCTTCCCTAGATTGTGCAATGCAGCCTTGGTGAAGACAGAGTCGGGCCAAGGTTGGCCCGACTCGCTGATGGGAAACTGAAAGAAACTAAGAGAGTAAATGCATGGTGACACTAAGTGATAGAAGAAGTGATTCACAGTGCATGCAAAAAAAGAATGAAAGATTCGGCAAATAGATCAACATTCATGTGGGTGAAGCAGTTTTCCGGTTGGGTGAACGTCTATGCAAAATAGTTTCATGCATGTGACAGCAATGAGATAGAAACAAAAACTGAAACAGAGCTAGGAAAAGCTAGTATATATTTAAATGACAAAAAGCGGTCAAAGAAATCAAGCAAACAATGCTCCCACAAGCAAAAACACAAAAAGTGATAGAAATGCAACACACAAGGCATGGGAAGTGGGCTTACCCCAAAACAGCTGAGCTGAACATGTCGACTGATCCTAGATGTGATGTGGGATGTCAGAGATACAAGTTTGATGTGAGGAATGAGCTCTACAATGTCCAATTGAAGAGCTTTGGTAACATCGAAGTTGTGATTTGCATGCCACGAATATAGGGGAAGCGACACTTGGTGGGAGGTTTTAGAATTTCTCCTTTCATGCAACCTCCAACTGCTAAACATAGATCCATGAAACAAGGGATGTCTTTACATGCTGCCTTGGGAGAAGCAACCCATGCATGAAAGTCTATTTTGTTCAATCTTGGAGGGAACCGGTCAACTCAGCTGCACATGCAAGAGATTGCTCGACTGCTGGAGAAAAATGAGCATTTCTAGCTAGGAGATGGGCTGGCTACCCAAGATATTTGCACAATTTCTGGGCAGAGTAGCTGACTGCTGCCCATATTTTCACAAATTCTAGGCTGAGTAGCCTTGCTAGGGAAATTTGTGCAAATCCTGCTGGGAGTGTTGGCAGGCAGGATTACACAATCCTAGAGCCCAACAAGCTGCCAGATAGGATTGCACAATTTCTGGAGGGAAGGCTGGTTTCCCTCCAGAAATGCGCAATTTTCAAGGGGAAGTTTTTTAGCTTGCAACTGGACCAAGTCTGGTTGAACAACCTATGAGGGGAATAGATCAAGCTATGACCAACAAGTTGCCTTTGTGCAAGGAAGAAACTGAAGCTTGTGAACTTGACGAAGCAAGGCAAGCTGTTGTGAAGGTTGGAAGGGTGTTGGGTCTCTATAATACTAGTGATTACACCATTATTATTGTAATTGTACCCCTTATTAATATTGTTGTGCCCCTATTATCCCCATATTGTTATTATTGTGCCCCATAGAATCCCTCTATTATTATTTTTGTGCCCTTATATTATTATTGTTAGGTCAGCTGGGTTATATTGTGACTCCTTAGACTCCTATATATAGAAAAGAGGTTTTTTCATTTGAATCATCCAAGAATTGTTCATTTATGTAATGTAAAGGAGGTTTCCCCCTCGAAGAGCCTGAATTTTAAGGCGTTGATCTATCTTTTCTATCTTTTTCTTGAGTTGGTTTCATAACATTTGGTATCGGATCTTTGGATTCTAGGATTTCGCTGCTCCAAACAGGTCATCGTGGAATTTTCTCTATAACTTTTTTCTGCAATGTTTTAGAAGAAAAAAAAAAAACCCATTTGAGAGGACATTGCACTGAAGCTTGGGTCCGAATTTTAGAGCTTTTCTCACTATATTTACGGAGATATGAGCTGAGGAAGTTGGTCTTTTTGCAGACTCCCGAATTACATTCCAAACAGGTGACCTAGGGAAAATCGTCATAACTTTCTCTCTGAGCATCGGATTGAAATTTCGTAAGAAGGTATAGAAAGAGGATGGATTTTAGTTTCTTGTATGTAGTTTTCAAAGGCAAAGGTCAAAACAGTGACTCATGGCATGTCGTACAAGTTCGCTCTACTGAACTAGTCTATAATCAGGTCACTGTGGGAGATTTCACATAACTCTTCCTTGGAGAATCCAATTT
>APFE031746453.1:0-54322 GCA_000404065.3 Pinus taeda | reverse complement strand
TTCATTTATGTAATGTAAAGGAGGTTTCCCCCTCAAAGAGGCTGAATTTTAAGGCGTTGATCTATCTTTTCTATCTTTTTCTTGAGCTGGTTTCATAACAAAGGGAGGCTCCAAAACAAGGCTAAGGAAAAATTTTGGAGGGTGGTTGTAGCCGCTACAAAACTTGGTGACACATTGGTAGAACTGCGGCTCTCTGAATGGACCTTTTTCGTGAAAAGAAATTCGAACACCTCCGGAAGTATTGTTTATTTTTTAGCTCATCTTGGTTTCACACTAACTTGATTGTAATATGCAGCATTTGCCAAACCCTTGGTCAATTGACACACATTCCAAGCCAAGGCAACATAGTTGTTTCGATTGGGGTTGAGGGGTATATAGGTGCACAAGTAGTATAGTCATCAAAGTCTTAGTTTCATCTCTAGTGTTGCTCCACTACCAGCAAGCCTGAACAGTACCCCAGTGGAGTCACATAGGAACACAAGCGTGGCTCTGTTTCCAATGAGCCTGGTCAGTACCCTGACGTAGTTACTTGCATCACTTCCCTACTTAGGAAGACTTTCTCTTATTTCACCTTATTCATTTTTCATTTTGAATTTTTGACTTTTCATCTTTTCATTTTTCATTATGCATAGCACTTATTCATTTCAGAGGCGAAAGAGGGATCCTGAGTTATTGAAAGAATATGAGTTTGTTCCAGTAGAGAAGTAGTTTATTGTATATCTGACATGCCTGTTAAGGTTTCCCCCCTTACCTTAGTCTACTTGACTGAGATGACAAGGGTTAACCCAAAAACAATTGACTAGAGAAGGTGAAACCAGTTAGTGCACAAGCGTTGTATTTACACCAAGGTTCACTTCAAACAACACATATTTTCCTTTGACGTATGATGGAATAAAAGTAACAAGCTCATCATACAGAGGCAAGATGATATATAACCAAGTAGCAATAGTTGTACAAGCCCTATTGTACTTTACCCAGCTCACTTCAAGAGTCATACATGGTTTCATTCAAAACTAACCTATGAACGAAACAAGTGAACGAACTAACAATTAACAAAGCAAAGAAAGAAGAGAAGCAAAAATGGAAGCGAAGCAAGTAAAAAAACAAGAAAGCAAACAAATAAGCAAACAAAGCACGTAAGAAAACAAGCATGCAAGCAAACAACTAAAAGCAAACAACTGAAAGAAAACACTACTCATACTCCTACACTAATAGTATATGGGCCTGATCACGTGAAGTGATACTTCCAATGCAGCCACCGGTGCATTAGTAAACCCATGTTGGTGAAGGCTTGGTCCACGAGCAACCCAGTTGTATGAACCAGCAAGCATGAAATATATAACAAGAAGACAACTACACGTCATGATTCAAAGTGCCCATGGGTCATAAGTGAGTGCATGTGCATGATGGGTAGTCCGCTAACTTATCATGGTGTTGTGTGACACTAATTGCAACTTTGAAGCATAAGCACACTCTTGACTATGACATGCAAGCAAATGAAAGAAACAAAGATAACTTGTGTCGCACACGAGTGCTTGCAATGTAGGACTCCTCCAATGCATGAGCAATAGGATCGTGTAGTTTGAGTGGAGGAAGTAAAATCTGAGTGTTATATTAATCTTGAGTGCATACAGATGAGTGATGAGGAGCCTTGAGTTTTTGAACAATTTCCTAATTGGAAGTGAAACCAACCTCAGGACATCAAGGCCCTGACATAACCATAAGCTCTAGCTGAAGTGCCTCGATGGTCTGTGGGGTTTCAACTTCGTTGACAGATGGATCTTCATAGACCAGTTGCTTACACAGATTAACAACAAGTGAATCAACATCATAATTGGATGATGAGGTGAAGGGATCACGAAAACCAAGATCAAAAAATTCAGGATGTTGGTCAGCATCCTCATGGTTTGATGAATCACACAGAGGGGTAGATGAGGAGGAAGGATCTTCAACCTTTGCGTTTCCAAAAAAATCAGATGAAAGATCAAGTGGATTTCCAATGAATGATTGATCATCTCCATTGTTGGATTATGGGCTAACATACAATGTGTCTTATGAAAGATCAACAATGGGTGCATCTGTGGATGAAGACACACATGCAAAATCATGGATGACAGGTCCACCAATGACGCTAGGAAAGAACGGAGGGGGCTCAGACGGAAGGGAGTCTTCCTTCACCGATTGTTGATGCTCAAGCTCCCACTCATACTCTTCATGAATGACAATGCATGTTAGCTGTGCAACACCAACTCCGTCAATGGGTTGTTCCTCGTTCACAACAAATGAAGAGTCTGGAATGGATGAACACAAGACACCATCATCCGAAGGAACACCCGGGAAAGAAGATGACGATCATAGAAATGAATGCATATGAGGACTTGAAGGAATCACAAACAAATCTGTGTGAAAATTGAGTGAAGTGATGTTGGGAGGGTGTGAAGGATGAACATGTGTGTGAGCATGATCCTCAACATCACTGGGCAGTGGTGGAGTTGTTGAATAAGAGGAAGGTGGACAATCAGTTGAGACAGTGCCTGCTTCCACATGAGATTGCACATCTCCATCAATGAAGAATGTTGAGGGAGGCTTCATCTCAAATTTTCTCTTGGGATGGGCATATTTCTTAAGGCAGTACTCGAACCGGTCCCAAAGATAAGCAAATTTCATCTGGCTCCTTGGAGCTTGAAACTACAAGTCACAGAAGTGCTGCCAAAAATCAATAATGGATTCATGCGGAGCCCTCCATTGCTGTAACAGTTTCTAATCAAGATGGTCTGGATCAAAATGATAGAATGTGCTTTGAATAAGATCATAGACATGCTCAAATGAGTGCATGGTCTCATCTAGTAGGCTGAGCACCCAACAAAATGGAGATTTGCGAAGTGTGTATGCAAGCAACGAATTGGCCTATTCATCAGAAAATTCATCTTCCTCGTGAATCATGGAAAGAAAGTTATGTAAGTGCTCAGACGAGGCCACTTCACCTTTATCATCATACGTGTGAGTGGACAAGAGATCGAAAAGCTTCTTTGATATGGAGACATCTTCACGATTCAAAAAACACCTCGGGGGAAGAAGAGTGCAAGACTCCATGAAAGATATGCAAAGGTTCAAAACTGGATGAGAGGACACAACTTGTCATCAGGCCTTCCTTCTAGTGCCAGAAATGTTGACGGTGCTGGACTTGTCAACATATCAAGGGTATCTCCCTGCTAAGAAGTCCCATTTAGTCCTTTGACCATTTGGTGTAGGAGTCCCAACAGCGGGTCGTAAGGTAATGCCTTGGTTGAGATGTCACACAAAGGCAAGTAAGATAACTATGTCAGTAGCAAGGGTGTGACTGTTGTAGTGGGTCAAAGAAGGTGTATGAGAGGCTCTAACACATAAAGGGGAGATGAGGGTGAAGGTGAGTTCCAGGTTGAAAGGGATCAGTCCTAACTTGGCTAGGAACACACAACACAAAAGGACATGCACAACTTCCAACAGAGTAGTCCACTCGGATGCGGCAGTCACAACATACAAGGTAGATAACACATACCACACTCACAGATCAGTCCAAATGAGTGCAATGGTTGTTACATCAAGGTTCATGTGAAAGGTATGTCTAGTGTCCAGTAGAGTAGTCAACATGGACGATGACAACATTAACAACATATACAACACATTTGCAACAAGATTCATATACTTGCATGTGAATCAGTTCACACACAAATACATAAGTTAAACAACATATATCATTAAGGCAATTGGAGAAAGCCAACTATAATAACAACATATGCATGAAAATGTGTTGGCTCTTATTATATAAAGTGTAAGTTAAAATCATACAATACATCCATGTAAACCTACCAGCCACATCAGTGAAACGTTACAACCACATC
Source organism: Pinus taeda (assembly GCA_000404065.3). Taxonomy (NCBI): domain Eukaryota; kingdom Viridiplantae; phylum Streptophyta; class Pinopsida; order Pinales; family Pinaceae; genus Pinus; species Pinus taeda. The sequence continues at coordinate 50,441 of APFE031746453.1, read as the reverse complement.
TTCCTGCTCCTCCAAAGAGATGTACTAGCTCCATGTAGTGGAGAAGCCAAGGCGCATTAAAATAATGTCCAAGCTTTCTTCAAGATAGTCTTAGTAGAAGCTTCGATGACCAAAAGCCTCTACAATGAGTTATGATGGACTATTTATAGCAAAGGGTGGGGTGACCCTTGACATTCCCCTTTGTGACAGTTCAACTACCCTCATGACTATTTACCTACTCTATGACTGTTACATCCAACCATTGACACTTGAATTGCACTTGACATGACTCAACATTACAATGCACATGTACTCATGTTAGACAACATGGCTTGAGAAAGCCTTGCAATAAATCACCGACACTTGGTCTGCTGTGATGAAACCAACTCTTTGACATGCTTGTGATGGTGAAGGTGGTGAGCTGATGCCAATTTTGGACATCTGCGATGGTGTGCATACACCTCATGGTGACATCTTGCTGAAGCTAACTCTTGCTTGCGTTGCAACTGGTGCATTGGTTCGACCCCTTCATCCAACTCGTCTGTTAACATGCACATGATATTCTTAGGTATGTTGAACTGACAAAAAATTGATGCATAGTGTCTGTGTTGATCTTCAAGTGTGTGCTGGTGGTCATGTGCATCAACTTGCCGAAGTACATGTTCAGCCCCAGTTGGAATTGCTTCTTGTCCTTGCCTTGGTGAGTGTGTTGAATGAGTTGGATTGCATGTGTGCGCTCAATGACATGCATGATGTTGAATCCCTTGCATGTGATCAACAAAAATTCTCACCATGTTTGCTCTGTGTCATCTATTAGGATGGATCCTTAACTTATACGCAGTTTCATCTGTGAGTGCATGTTGCACCCACTATTGTTCCTGTTCCTGTTCCTGTTGCAACTCATTCGTCTATCTGTGTAGCTTCATGTTCTTCCTGAATTGTTGCTTCAACACATGCAACTCCTTTGTTCAATCTTCTACCTTTGAGCAATCTTCATGTCATGTCGTCACTTCATAGCTGAAGTTTCCAAAGTTGCTTTCATAATTAATGGACCTTCTTGAGCTTGCAACCTTGTTCCACCTCCATGTTGTCAACAACCCTCCTCTTGCATTCATTGCATTTGGTATGTTGTTTTCAATTGCTGTTCATGATGTTTCTCACTATGATGATACTACTATCACATCTTGATGTCCTTGTCTATGAACAACTTGATGTCTTTGTGGGTAGGCAAGACCATGGACACTTGATCGACTGCATCCCCAAGTGTGCTCTAAACAGTGTTTTTGTCTCTGCTCTCCTGGAAACCATTGTACCTCTACTGTTGAGAGGCAGATGAACACCTGGGATACCTGGAGATATGGAAACACTCATGGCAAGCAATCTGTCAGTCGAAAACTAAAATGAACATGAGAACTGACTTGCAATATACCTAGGTGCATGATCATGAAGGTTGCGCAATCTCGGCCAGGAGGTCGGGAGACCAACTACCAAGGCTGCACAAGGCATAGTCTAGGCTATTGGGAGATTGGCTGACTGCTAGAATTGCACAATGTATAGTCCAGTCTGGCTATTGACTACTGGGATTGCATAATGCATAATTCCAGCTGGGAAGGATTGCTAGCCTAGGGACATATTTGCACAATTTCTTAGGCCAAGAAGCCATTGTCCTCTAGAAATACGCAAAATAGTCTTGGAGGCCAGTGTTGGGCAGGAATGTGAAAATATGGAGAGGAAGGTGAGCCTTCCTTCCCTAGATTGTGCAATGCAACCTTGACGAAGGCAGAGTTTGGGCCAAGGTTGGCCCGAATTGCCGATGGTCAACTAAAAGAAACTAAGAGAGTAAATGCATGGAAAAATTAAGTGATAACATAAGTGATTGACAGTGCATGCAAAACATGAATGAAATATTCAGAAAATAGATCAACATGCGTGTGGGTGAAGTAGTTCTCCAGTTGGGCGAATGTCCATGCAAAACAATTTCATGCATGCGATAGCAGTGAGATAGCAATTAAAATTGAAATAGAGTTAGGAGAAGCTAGTATATATGTAAATGACAGAAAGTGTTCAAAGAAATCAAGCAAACTGTACTCCTACAAGAAAAAATAGAAAAAGTGACAGAAATGCAGCACAAGGCATGGGAAGTGGGCTTACCCCAAAACAGCTGAGTTGAATTGCCAACTTCTCTGAGATGTGATGTGGGATGTCAGAACTGCAAGGTTGATGTGAGGAATGAGCTCTGCAACATCCGGTTGATGAGTTTTGATAACGTTGAGGTTGTGACGCGCATGCCATGAATCTAGGGGAAGCGACATTTGGTGGGCGGTTTCATAATTGCTCCTTGCATGTAACCTCCAACTGCTAAACATAGATCCCTGAAACAAGGGATTCCTTTGAATGCTTCCTTGGATGAAGCAACCCTTGCATGAAAATTTGTTTTTCTCAATCCTGGAGGGAACTAGTCAACTCAGCTACACATGCAAGATATTGATCGACTACTAGAGAAAAATGCACATTTCTGGTTGGGAGTTGGGCTGGCTACCTAGGAGATTTATGAAATTTTTAGGTAGAGAACCTGACTGCTACCCAAATTTTTATAAATTATGGCTGAGTAGCCTTGCTAGGGAAATTTGTGTAAATCCTACTAGGAGTATTGTTAGGCAGGTTTGCGTAATCCTGGAGCCCAACAGGTTACCAAAGAGGATTGCGCAATTTCTAGAGGGAAGGCTGGTTTCCCTCTAGAAATGCACAATTTTCAAGGGGAAGCTACTCAGTCTGTAGCTAGACCAAGTCCAGGTGAAAAACATATGAGGGGAATGGATCAGGCTGTGACCGACATGTTATCTTTGTGCAAGGAAGACACTGAAGCTTGTGAACTTGACGAAGCAAGGCAAGCTGATGTGAAGGTTGGAAGGGAAGCTCCAAAATGTGGTTAAGGAAATTTTTTTTAGGGTGGTTGTAGCCGCTACAACACAATGCAAAGTACAAGTAGTGCCATGATCAACATCAGATGTCGCACAAGTTCTAGGTGGGTGACAAAGTTTGGTTACATTTGCAGAAGAAGCACCTCATTGGACCCCACCACAAGCTTCGCCCACTTTGATATGGGCCATACAACATCACCAAGGTTGTAGGGGACAATTCCTTCGAGCTCAACATTCTACCTTTCCTGGTTTGCACCCATTGTTCAATGTAGATCGTCTTCGGCCATACTTTCTACCATTGCTGGACACATCCAACATTGTAGAACAAATCATAACAACAGAACTAAACCCAGACTGCATGGAACATGCCACAACCGATCAAATCATTGGCAAAAAGATCAATAACACTCACCATTAGAAGATCCAACTATATCGGGTTGTTAGAGATGGCCAACTCCTGCACCAAGGCAAGTGGCTCACTAAGGACCAAGTTCAATAGAAGTTTCCTCATTTCATGGAGGCACTCAACACAATGGGTACCATTGCTTCCTAAGGGGGAAGTACTAATCCAAGTGGATATTGGTGGCCACCAGCCTATTCCACTTTGACCCCCACCATTTTTTCTTTTCAGTTTCCTTAATTGTAGCACAACTTACTATTTTTGGTAGTTTTTAGGGTCCTAAACTTCTGGAGCCATTTTGAGGGACTAAAAGACGTTTTTATGGAAAACAAAGAGACTTGGAAATTTTCAAATTGACTTACAAATTTATTTGTAGTGCCCTGTTTGAGATCTTAGAAAAGAGGTATTATGATAGCCAAACGGAGATCATATGCCAAAGTTGCGACCCCGAGAAGTTGATGTACCAATTTACCCAAACAGGGCCCACAATTTTGGCGCTTCATCTCCTAGGGTTAGGTTTTTGGATGTTTAGGGTTTTCCATTATTTCTTAATAATAAATAGGCATTTTAGCCTCATTGTAACATAGTTTAGAGACATGTCGCCACCACATCTCTTCTCAGAGATTGTTATGAAACCAACTCACAAAAAGATAGAAAAGAGAGATAAACGCCTTAGAATTTAGCCTCTTCGAGGGGGCAACCTCTTTTACATTACAAAAATGAGCAATTCCTGGATGATACAAATACCAAAACCTCCTTTCTATATATAATAGTCTAAGGGGTCACAATATGATCAAATCCAACCTAACAATAATAATATAAGGGCACAACAATAACAATAGTGGGCTTCTATGGGGCAAAATAATAATAATATGGTGACAATAGGGACACAACAATAATAATAAGGGATACAATGACAATAGTAATGGGGGAATCACTATTATTATAGGGACTTGACATGCCCCTCTCCTTCAAAAAAGTGTTGTCCTCAATGCTTGAGTAGTTCTGGATGCTTATGTATAAATTCTCATCCTCCTATGTGGAATCTTCAATGGGTAAGTTCTTCCACTTGACAAGATACTCTGAAATTGATCAATTTCGTAGCTGTTGAGTTCTTGTTTCTGTGACTGCTTCAGGTTCTAATATGATTTTTCCTTCCTTGTCAAGTTCTGGCAATATTGTTTGAACTGGGAGCTTGTCACCAATAACCTTCTTTAAGCACGAAACATGGAAAACTGGGTGCACTCGGGAAGTTGTAGGAAGCTCCAATTTGTATGCCATAATACCAATCTTTTGCAACACCTTGTACGAACAATAATACTTTGGTGATAATTTATTATCCTTCTTAGCTTTCTTTAGGGACAATTGTTTATATGGTTGTAGCCGTAGAAATACCCAGTCACCTATATCAAAACTTCTTTCGCTGGGATGTTGATATGCCTGTTGTTTCATTCTATTTTGTTTCATTCATGGAGAACTTGTTGATGCTCGATGTGATCTTCTACTACTTGAACCTTAGAATTTTCTCTTAAATATGATGTGATGGGCGGTGGCTGATATCCATAAAGTGCTATAAATGGGGTCATTTTTGGTGCAGTATGGAAGGAAGTGTTATACCACCATTCAGCCAAAGGCAACCATTTGACCCATTGTGTCTTTTTATCAGATACAAAGCAACGAAGATATCCTTCCAAACATTTGTTTACTATCTCAGTTTGCCAATCAAATTGAGGATGATAAGATGATTTATGAGCTAACTGAGTACCAAGACAAGAAAATAATTCTATCCAAAAATTTCTAGTGAAAATGGGATCTCTGTCGCTTACAATAATCTTTGGGTTTCCATGTAGTTTTGAATTGTTTCCATAACTACAGTAGAAACTGTACTGGCTTTAAATGGATGAGATAATGCACAAAGTGTGCATACTTGGTAAGTATGTCAACTACCACCATGATGACACTCTTTCCTTCGGACTTGGGAAAACCTGTGATGAAATCCATTGAAACTTGCTCCCAACGTTGACTTGGAATGGATAAAGGTGTTCGCTTGAGGGGGCATGACCCAAGTTTAGATTTAATTAGCTAAAAAAATCCCTACACTATTGGCCTTTTAGGTATCAGCCCACAGAGCGTGGACTAAAGTCTCACCTGAAGCAATATGGGGGGATGTTGGAACCAAGTTTCCACACCCTAGAGAGGTCTGAGGTGTCAATTAGTCAAACTGTGCCTACTTTCGCGCACTATCCTAACCTACGATACCTTCATGATGTGTTATAATTGTCCTTCGCACAACCCTAACCAGGGGCTAAAATGCTTTCACGTTGCTAAGGTAGTGATCTGAACTATTTTTCCAAGTTACATCACGTATCTTACTTATATTCTTAAAATGGTTAGTTAACTTCACATAAACAGATACTTTATCTCACATTTACTTAATCAACATAATCAGATATGTTCGTGCACCATATAAACAACAAACATGAAATTTATACCCAATATATTCAATGTAGAATATAGGAAATAATTACACATAATTGATACAAAAACTTCTCTTTATTAATGCTTCCACGGTTACAGACTCGACTCACCCTGCGCGCTCAGTTGCAGAATACTAGGCCTTTACGCACTCAGCTGCAAAGCCTTCTCCTACCCTATGACCCAAATGCTCGACTCTACACTTAGATCTTCCACTATCCTTCTATTCCATCATCATTCCTTTTCTTAGATTCACTGATTTACAACTTAGAGCCTCACTCTATTTATACAATGGTTAGGGATAAGATGCTTTCGTGCTGCTAAGGCAATGATCTACGCTATTTTTCCAAGTTACATCACGTATCTTACTTATCTTCTTACAATGGTTAGTTAACTTCACATAAACAGATACTTTATCTCACATTTACTTAATCAACACAATCAGATATGTTCGTGCACCATATAAACAACAAACATGAAATTTATACCCAATATATTCAATGTAGAAAATAGGAAATAATTACACAGAATTGATACAAAAACTTCTCTTTACTAATGCTTCCATGGTTACAGACTCGACTCACCCTGTGCACTCAGCTACAGGGTTTTGCACACTTAGCTGCAGAATACTAGGCCTTTACGCACACAGCTGCAGAGCCTTCTCCTACCCTATGACCCAAAGGCTCGACTCTACACTTAGATATTCTGCTATCCTTCTATTCCATCATCATTCCTTTTCTTAGATTCACTGATTTACAACTTAGAGCCTCACTCTATTTATACAATCCCATGGTCTGCGGACCATGGGTAGATCTCTAAAGCTGACGTTACATTACAAAATTGAGGGCAGGCAACCTTATGACTCATTTACAACTTCGCGCTCCGCGCCCACAAAATGTGGAGTCTTTACATTGGATTTACAATTTTTAGCAAAAATTTGGGCTTTAAGCCCCAAAACTTCCTTTGGGGGATCCCGTGCCCAACAAAAGGTTGTAATAGACTCAGGGTCTTAAATGTTTCAACTTTATTTTGTTCGAAAACCAAACATTCTGCCACAAAATTTTGAATATTAGATTTAGGGCCCTCTCAAAAAACTCTTTCTTAACCCTGCAATAAGTTTCTAAAAACCTTGAGTGCCCTCCTAGGGGAGAGGTCTGCAATTCCATAAGAATATTTTGTTTGAGTTGGGAATTTTGACATAGGTATAAGTGATCTTTGTACCATAACGAATCATTTTTCTAGCTAAATGTATCATATGTATTGGGATCTTGTTGTAACTTTTGAATGAGTGCCCACACTTCTTCATCATTCTTCCATTCATCCCTTGCTTCGTTTATCCAATTTGGCTGGATAATAGAAATGGCACAAAGAAATGCTTCCACATCCCCATCCTTTCTTGAGAGTGCATCTGCCACAACATTTTTCTTCCCTTTTTTGTATATGATTTCAAAGTCATAACCAAACATCTTTGTGACCCATTTTCGTTGCTCTTCTTAAGATAATATTTTTTCTAAAAGGTATTTAAGACTATCATGATCTGTTTTTACCTTGAAGTGTCTTCCCATTAGGTAGGGTCGCCATTTCTTAAGTGCATGTAGTATTGCCAACGTTTCCTTCTCATAAATAGCTTTGTGTAAATAATTTCCTTTGATTGTACGGCTTTCGAAATAAATGGGTCTTTCTTCTTGCATTAAAACAACACCAATTCCATTTCCTGAGGCATCACAGTCCACAATAAAGGTTTTTGTGAAGTCCGGCATAGCTAAGACTACTGCTTGGCACATTGCCTCTTTAAGATGTTCAAAGGCCTTTGTCACTTCTGGAGTCCATAAAAATGCGCCTTTCTTCAATAGTTTTGTTAGAGGTGCTATTATTCTCCCATAATTCTTAACAAACTTGCAATAATACCCTATCAACCTGAGAAATCCTTGCAAATGATTTATGGATGTGGGAATTTTCCATTCCTTAATGGCTTTAATTTTTCTAGGGTCTACCTTAACACCTTAATGAAATACAATATGACCCAGATATTCCACCTCTTGTACTCCAAAGAAACATTAGGAGCTTTTTGCATATATTTGTTTCTCCTCCAATAGTTTGAGCACCCTGTCAACATGTTGAACATGATCCTTCAAAGACTTTCTATAGATTAGTATATCATCAAAAAATACTAAAATTTTTTCTAAGGAAGGGTTTGAAAATGGAATTCATCAAACCTTGAAATGTAGAAGGTGCATTGGTAAGGCCAAAAGGCATGACTAAAAATTCATAATGACCCCCATGAGTTCTAAATGTTGTTTTCAGAATGTCTTCAGTCTTCATTCTGATTTGATGATATCCTAAAGGAAGATCCAACTCGGTGAAGTAAATTAATCCATGAAATTCATCCAATAGTTAATCAATGACAGGAATGGGAAATTTATCTTCAATAATGAGCTTGTTTAGCTCCCTATAGTCCGGACACATGCACCATGATCCATCCTTATTGTGCACCAATACTACTGGAGCAGAGAAATAACTTTGACTAGGTTAAATTACACCAACCTCTAGAATTTTTGCAACTGTACGTTCAATTTCACTCTTTTGGGCATAGGGATATCTGTAAGGCCTGATGTTTGAAGGAATACTTCCTGGAATCAAATGAATAGCATGATCATGATCATGAATATGTGGGAGACCTTTGGGAGTCACAAATACCTTGGAATGATTGTCCAATACTTTTTGGAGATCGGTAGAAATAGATGATTTTGATGTGGGAACCTCTAGCGAACATAATTGTGCAATTATGCCTTGATTTTATTTCTTTAGAAGCTTTGTTATTCCATTAGAGCTAATTATCTTTCCTGGTTTCCCTACGATACCTCTTAATTCAACTTCCTTTCCTTCTGAATAAAATTTCATGAAAAGTTCTTGAAAATTAAAAGCTATTGTACCCAAGGATTGCAGCCATTGGTCTCCTACTACAACATCAACACCACCCATTGGAATGGAAAGCATTGGGCTATTCAATACATATTCTCCCATGGATAGCTTGATATTATGGCACTTTCTAGAGAAATTTATGGTTCCTCCACTTGAAACCAACACTTGACACTATGGTCCTGGATATAGGAAGAAATGCAATTTCTTGGCTATCTTATAATGAATAAAATTATGGGTACTGCCTGAATCAATCAACACTATTACCTTTTTATTCTTAATATGCCCTTCTATCTTGATAGGTTGAGGAGTGGTAATTCCAGCCAATGCATTACAATATATGGTTGGATTCATTTCTTATCTCTCTAGGGTTTGTTCCTGGTGTATATCCTCTTCTTTTGACGTTTCTTGTTCCTTTTCTTCCTCCTCTTCACAATATATGTAAAATAATTTCTTCTTAGCACACTTATGACCTTTAGTGTATTTTCTATCACAACTGTAACAAAGCCCTTTTGTTCTTTTTTCTTGCAACTGTTGGGGTGTCAACGTTGTAGGTTGTGGAAAGCTAGGGTAAACAACACTTCCATCCTTATAGTTGTGAGTGGTAGGCTTCTTTGTTGCTATAATTTTTCTTACCATTTTTCTTGCCATCCTAAATGCCTTCTCCAATGAGTTAGGTTCCCAAAGGTGAACCTCATGTTGGATTTTATCCTTTAAAGTCCCTATGAACACATCAATCCTATGCTCCTTTGGAATATCTTTTACCCTTATATTCAATTTTTGGAAGTCCTTAGTGTGCTCCATCATTGAACCCTTTTGTTTTAGGTTTATCAATTGGCTAAAAAAAGTGTTTCTTTTTGTATCCTCATAATTTGCTATCATTTCTTTCGTAAAAATTTCCCAAGTGACAATTTGTTTACGATAGCAAAGGCATCGATACCATACAAACTAATTTGGTTCCAAATATAAAGTTGCAATGCGTACCTTTTGTGTGTTTTGCACATTATGGAGATTGAAAAATTGCTCCATCTATAGTATCCATGTTACGGGATCCTTGCCATCAAACTTCCTCATATCGATCTTTGGAACATGGTTGGTCTTCAATCCAACATTACAGTTTATGAAATCATGATTAACATTTCTTTTGTTCTCATCATGGTTTCCTTTACTACCCTTTCACCATTAGTAAGCATTTCTTGTAGTACGTTATTCAAATCTATCTTCAAATATTCCATCTTAGCATCCATGCCATTCATCTTAGCTTCCATGCCATCCATATTAACTTGCACACCATTCATATTAGCTTCCACACTATTCATCTTAGCTTCGGTTACCTTTTGTGAGAGTGAAATTTGTTTCACTTGGTCTCATAATTTTGATATATCATGTTTCATTTCTCCCTCTTCTTTATGAGTCATGCTAGATCTTCCAGGTTGCTTACTAGGTGTTTCCATTTTCTTTCTTCAGGTATCAATCAATTATAATTATGCTTTACTATGCCCTTTAAACTTCAGCCTAATTTTTCAACCCAAACTTACGCAAAAATTTAAAAAGGCTACACACTTTTTTTTTCGCTTTGTAGAAGCTCGATATTGAATCAATTGTATCTCTGTAATTATGGATCTCCAAGGACTGAAATTTCTTCGTGAGGTAGCCCTCTGAGTCCTCTTTCCAATGCCACTAGTCTGATCAAAATTGGATTCTCCAAGCAAGATTTATGCCCAATCTTCCACGATGATCTAATTATATAATTTTTTAGTAGAGAAAACTTGTACGATGTGCCACGTGTCACTGTTTCGACCTTCAGATCTGTAAAAGATACACACAAAACTACACTCTGTCCTCTTTCTATAACTTACGAAATTTCAATTTGATGCTTACAGAAAAATTTATGACGATTTTCCCTAGGTCACCTATTTGGAATGTAATTTGGGAGTCTACAAAACCCTAAATTCCTCAAATCATATCTTCAAAAATATAGCGAGATAAAATATAAAGTTTGGACCTGAGGTTCAGAACAATTTCATCTCAAATGGTTTTTTTTTAGCTTCTGAAACATCGTAGAGAAATTTTTTTAGAAAAAATGCCACGATGACATGTTTGGAGCAACAAAACCCTAGAATCCAAAGCTTTGATACAAAATGTTATGAAAACAGTTCACAAAAAGATAGAAAAGAGAGATAAATGCCTTAGAATTCAACCTCTTCGAGGGGGAAACCTCCTTTACATTACACAAATGAACAATTATTAGATGATACAAATGAAAAAATATTGTTTATATATATAAGAGTCTAAGGGGTCACAGTATGATCAAAGCCGACCTAAAAATAATAATGTAAGGGCACAACAATAACAATATGAGGACAATAGGGACACAACAATAACAATAAGGGCTGCAATGACAATAGTAATGGGGGAATCACTAGTATTATAGAGACCTAACAGAGATAAGCTACCATCACCTGAGCTAGTTTTATTTCCATTATGTTTGTAAGCATATTTCAGTAATTTGTGGCATTCCTGTTGAAGTTTAGATCACTTCTCCTCCAAGTCACTGGAGAACACTTTGTTGCTGGTCATATGGAATGAGGCTCCACTATCGAGGTACCACACACTACCCATCACCAATGTCACCACACAAGTGGTGAGGGTAAAATCCAATTTGAATTGTGAAGTAAGAGCTTCACCTACAATTCCTTCTAAGGGCTTCTTACCGACCTTCTTGTGCAGACACTTTATGGCATAGTGTCCTAGATCATGACAATGAAAACATTTAATCTTCAACATGTCCTTACTTCCCTGACTGGAATCTGATTTGGAATGGGATGACTTCCCCTTCCATTTCTTCATATTTCTAGATAAGGCACAATTCTCCTCGTCATCATGCTTGGATGAGGATCCATCTCTAGTGTTCCTCTAAATCTCCTCTTATACTGAGTCGTACCACAATCGCTCCCACTCTGGTAGCTTCTCCCTCCCATTAACTAAGTCCTGGGAGCTGTGTCAGCTCTTGGGAAGGCCTAGAAGTGCTAGGCTCACCAGATTGTCTTTAGAAACTATAACAATGACACTTCCAAGCCCATCTTGACATTGGGTGAACTTGGTCATGCACTTCGGTATAGTGTCGCCCTTCTCCATCTTGATTTTTCTGAGCTTGTCCTCCAGTGCCAGCTTCCTATGGTCACTTCTATTTTGAAACAGGTATGTTAAGGCCTTCCACATTAACTTCCATTTTTAAGGATGATTCCTCCCCATCTATTTGTATAAGTACCAATTCGAATTTTCCTTTGGGGGAATGTATTTCTTGGACTTCTTGTTGAGAAAACTTTTTATTTAATAGCTCCACTTTCATTTCTAGCAAGGATGTACTTGGCTTGATTCAAATAATGAAGTTTGGTGCCATTTTTAGATTCTAAAGCTTAGTTTATTTCATAGGAATTTGAGTATCCTTGGGCTTGGCCATCCCAGGAGCCTCAGATCTCTCTTGTACAATCTGTTTATTTTCCTTGAATGTATTTTTCACTTGCATCTATTATTTATGCATTTAATGTTCATGCTTCTTTTGTTGTAGGTTTTATTCGTTAAATGATTGAAGTAATTTTTTTTGTAGGTTATTTACATATTCACAAAAATGATTCATCCTTAGAACAAATTTGAAAAGTCATATTCATAATTGAGCTACTTGGATTGGTTTACTAGATCACAAATTTAGAATTTATGGGGTCCCTTGCAACAACATAGTTCTGATAATTTTTAAAACCCGTTAATGAGATCCTTTCGAGTTGATTCCACTTGTATTGAGTCATAAAAACATTCAAGTTAATAAAAAAATTCACCCCATAGGATTTACACTTGATAAGGTTAGGTGTTTTATGGGTTAACTAGCTCACTAATTCTTGAATTTCTAGTTTTTTAGAGTAGTAATTTTCTTCTAGTTTTTAGGACAAGATAACTGGGGTATTTTTGAGTGATTCCACTTGGAATCAAGTCCTAGGACATCCTAATTAGAAACAAATATTTTCCCCTCTCATTTTTATTTTATTTTCTTTGGCATTCGACAAGTTATCTAGAGAAGTAGCAATCTTGTCAATCCTGTGGCATTCCTCTAGTAGCCTTGTAGTGGTCTTGAGTATCCTGTAGTACTATCTAAACTTGGCCAGATTTGCCTTAAAACCTTGATTTTTTTATTTTGGGATTGAATAATGACATCTAGGCTTTGAATCCATATTGATTGAGTAACACTAAAGACCACTTAGGACTTCCCTTTTTGCCACTGCAAAACATTCCAACAATTAAGGGTTAGTAGACAAGTTCATGAATTGAATGAAATATTGATGATTTTTGTGATTACTTTATGAGGCACCAAATGAAATCTGTTACAAGGTCAAACATATTTTGAATGTAATGATTGAGATTTGGTTCATGCACTTTACCTTTTTCAATTATAATAGGTTTGCTTTCCTTGTATTTTGTTTCCTGCTATAGGTTAAGGTTTCCATTTCAAGCATTTCCATTTGTACAATTAGTTTAGGTTAGATTTCATGATATTTGATTCATTTCATCATATCAATGAAAGAAGGACACATTGCATGTTGCACATATATTTATGCCACCTCTTAAGTTTGTACAAACCTTGGGTTGATAATTTAAGTGTGTAGCCTGGGAGTTGCAACAATCTTGTTGCAAATATGGGGTGCATCACACGGATCTACAAACTACCATCCGGTGAAAGCTACTACCACGATTAATGATCCTCAATCAACTCTAATTGGACTATCCAACTTTGATTGGATAGAGAAATTGTTCCTTTTGCTGAAAATTTGTAATCACTTCTCCAAAATCATGAAGACACTGCTCCAGACTCATGAAGTCATTGCTCCTCTACTCTATGTGGACCTCATTTCATCTATTTTGATACTAGATCCCAAGACTTTCTTCTCTACAGTATGACCTCCAGCAGCAAGGCACCATCATCAAATCAAATAAAATTGCCATAATCATATGCTCTCCACTCTAGAAAAATAGTGGCCACAATCCATCCAAAAAAAATTCAACAATAATATCACCATAAAAAAATATAAACCTCATTATCTACCACAATACCAAACCATCACTCCAAACTATAATTTCCGCACAATACAATTAGTAGCATACAACACAATGGCTACGTGCCAAATGCACTAGCAACACCTACAAAACAAAAGTGAGAGACTCAAATATGGAGTTATACCAAGCTCTCCATCTATACCAACACCTTTGCTACAATTATTTGCTTATCTAATCTACAATTTGAAGTTCTAAATCAAAATATGTTGAGAAATGTAAACAAGAAATTCCAGTTTAATTTTTCCTTGAGTAAAACTGTGAATTAAATTCGAATTCTATTCTCATAGCAACTTAAAATAGTTAAATTAAGTTCATTAAAATCACATAACTTAGGAAATTCAAGTTGGAAGTCTTTCTATCGTCATGTGTATGTTCTCCCAACTTTGTAGGAGTGCAATATGAGTTAATTGTGAGTTGTAAAATAGAAGATTCAATTTCATGAGTCAGTTCAGTTAAATTAGTTCTCAAACTGATTGAGAGAACTAATAGTGAGTTAATAGTCAATGGTGTTACTAATGAACTCCACCAGTGCTACTCTAATTAACTGAATATTTACTCATCATAAACTCATGCATGTTGATTCTAAGAAAGGCCCAGTTGAGACTAGAGTATAGGGACAATGTACTATTTTTTTTATATTTTTGTAAACTGCACTGATAGTGCATGCATTCAAGAACTGATCCTTGAGGGATTCCACTGTTTTTAGAGGCTTTATTTCCCTTTAAATACAAGCTATCCTCCATAGGGATTATATGTTGGAATAGAGACTTGGAGAGCTTGTGAAGAGGCTAAGCTTTGGCCTTGAGCTTGCTTATGAGCTGGAGATTGAATTTGCTGAGTGTTGGGATGGTTCTAGAGAGAACAAGCATTGTAATTTCATATTGATTTTCTAGATTAATACAAAACAGGTAATGGGGTTTAGGGTTTTGAGTTGTGGCTTTCCCCATATATTTATTGTGTTATGTGCCTTTGATTATCTTCCTTTATTTATTAATTTTTTCTCGATGTTTATGGGCTTCTGCTGTAAAGAGTAGAAGTAGATTCTTGTCTCTTGCTTTAGAAAATTGCATTAGCTTGTGAATCTACGGGATTTTATACATGGTATGAGATCAAGATTTCTTCTTGGGAAGAGAGTTTGCAGAGAACATCCGAAAATTTATGTACAAAATTGTTGGAAACAAATTACATACTTGGATTCCTTTAGAAAATATACCCAAATTCAAAAAAAAAAATCAGCCGAATCAGAGTTCAAATGTGGGAGATATCACTGATTTAAAATCATTTCTCTAGAGGAGGTTTCGAAGTTTTGAGTTTCTGGGTTACAGGTGAAAGTCAAATTTACAATACATACTTTAGGATTGACAGATGGAATTCCATGGGTTGAGGCTTGAATATGATTTGGAAGGAAACTCGAATTTCATAGCCCAGAGGGACAGGATGGAGGTTGTGCTAGAGGACAATGGCTTGAAGAAATTTATTGAAAAAGAAATTCCTAAGCCAACAACTACTGATGCACAGAACTTGGTTGAGTGGAAGAAGTGTGTGGAAAAGGCAAGGCAGATAATCCTTGAGGGAGTTCGAGATCATATTGTCTCGAGTCTCCATGGAAAGGAAACCCCGCATGCTATGTGGAAAACATTGACGGACTTGTATAAGAATAGTAGTGATCAAAGGAAGTTGGAATTGAAGGATAAACTTCATAAAATCAATATTGATAAAGGCAAGTCGATTCCAAATTACTTGACCAAGTTCACTCAATGTCAGGATGAACTTGGAAGGGTTGGAATCACAGTTGTCGAGAAGGATATGGTGAGCCTTGCTCTTCTTGGACTCCCAAAGAGTTGGCATAGTTATCAGGACTCTATCAATGGTCGGGAGAAGCTGCAAGATTGGGAATGACTATGGTCATATTTGATACAGGATGAGATCAGGAGGAACACCAGGGATGTCTCTTCATCAAAGACTAATTATGAAGAGAACTGTGCCCTAGTGATTAAGGTGAGGAAATGGAAATGTAAAATTTCCCATTCCAAATCAGATTCTTATCGTGGAGGTAAGAAGAAGGACATGACTAAAGTTAAATGCTTTCATTGTCACAATATGGGACACTTTGCTACAAATCTTCCATTGAAGAAGTCCAAGGAGAAGTCCTCAAGAGGAGCGGCATGTGAGTTTTTGGCCTGTCAATTCGAATTGGACTTTTCCCTCATTGCATGCATGGTCTCTTCAATGATGGGAAGTGTCTGGTACTTAGACAATGGAGCTTCTTTCCACATGACTAGAGACAAAGAGATATTCAGTGAAATGAAGGAGAAAGATCTCAAGATGCATATCAAGACGGGTGATGACAGTAAGTATAGTGTTACTAGTGTGGGTGCTATTACTTTTCAGAGGGAGCATGTGGCTTCACTCACCTTGAAGAATGTTATGCATGTACCCAGAATAACGAAGAACTTGGTATCCATTGACATGCTTGAGGATAGAGGTGTTTTTGGAAGTTATAGCGAATATGGATAAATGCCTAAACCCCTAGACTAGTAGCTAAGTCTAGAACAACAGTGCAAAGCATTCTCTACTTTTTCTATAACCAACAGATTAAATAAGACAATAAAGAAGCCTACCTGAAGCTTTCAGTTACTCCTTATCTCCCTTGACCAATTTTGTCACTCCTTTCCATACTTAATCCGGTTGAAAAGTACTTGCACACAGACAAAAGACAAAAAACCAATCAAAGTGTATGATAATGATCTATTGATTAAACATAAAATGGAATCAAGTGCATAATACACATATGAAAGCATCAATAAGCAATACAAACATATGGAAAAACATTTGAACACTTTATTAGTAAAAGGAAGAGCTACAACTCAATTTTCTTGATTCAGTGCCACTCCTCCAGTTCAATCCCATCCTCTCCTCATAACAAGCAAGAAATTTTGACATCATTACAATACTTGAAACCAACTCAAGTCTCATATTAACAAAATCTCCCTATAATTCAGTGATTTCCAGCCCCTGATCACTTAGATGAGTGGTATTTTTATAGGTGAATGAAGGAAGTTATGTCGTAAATGGTGACAATGAATGCCCTCCCAAACTTAGGATTTAGTTCCATGGAGGAAGGGATAAAGGGATTGATGTTCCTTAACTTCCTCTCTCATCCAATTTCGAGCCCAAAGGAATGGATAACCTTGGGAAACTTCTAGAAGTATCCTATGGATAAGAATATTCCAAACCCCAATGCATATTTCACTCAAATTCACCCAGCGTAGGCCAAAGAGGGCTCAAGTGCGCTGAAATGCACCCTGGCAGTGTACTGGACTGCACTGCAATGCACCCTAATAAAGGCCTACCTGCGCTAATTTTCACAGAGGTAGTTTTTGGATGATTTCAATCATGGAATCTCTTGGGAAGGAGGCATTCTGATGGTTGACTTCATTAGGGCATGTAACAACTGATTTAGGGTTTGATGGGCCCTAATATTACTAATCTATAAGTCAGGGTTGATGTGCCCAAATGGATCTGTAATAGTTGACCCCTAAAGCATGAAGTTGTAAATATGTATGTCGAGTGAAATAATTTACTATGTGGAGAGGAGGTTTCGAAGTGGAAGATGACCTGCATAAATTACAACACATATATCATGATAATTTGATTTTTTTTCATGAACTTGCTGAGGGAAGGAATACCCATGCTCAGATTATAAACTTTCATTACATGCACAGATATAGTTGTCTATAGATATAGACCCATGAAAGTATGACCATGAATGTAAGACCATTGTACATTTTATTTAGTAATCCTGAAAATATCGCAGCCTAGATGGATGAAACTAGATTTGAGGTCTTCAATCTCGTTCAATCATTCGCTCAAGTACAAGTCTAACCATGTGAATAGATGATCTAAAGTCGAACATGGGAAGACATCGTCTGATTACCAGCCAATGATGTAAGTTGTTAACAAAAGCGAGAGGAATCACCGATAATGATAATGACCCTCAAGGTACTCTAGTACATTTCACATGGTGTGAATAAATGATTTGATGTCAAACACCATACAAAGTATTTCAGTCGAAGGCCAATGATGTCAACCTATCGTTGAAAGTGAGAAACTTTCCATTGATGTATGCAAGCCTCAAGGTACTGAAGGGGTGTTTCTAAGTCAACTTCTTGGGTAATGTGCTGATGTTGACAAGAAGTGACTTGTCACAAGAGGGCCTTGATGTATCCCACATCAACGACATGAAATGAGGTAAATGATTTTGGAGATGAAAATCGACTGACAACATAAGGTTCAGGAATGGCAGTCATGAAAATGAAGGTTTATGGTATTACAAAGGATGAAGTTTGAACTGAATGGCTTCTCTTGAACATGTTGGCGACACTAAAATGAATTTGTAGCATTGATCCAAAACAAAGTAATGGATGGTATGATAGACCAATAGTGTGATAACCATCAAGCTAAATGACCCAACCCACATAGTCATGGTGATGAGGTGAAAGTGTCATTTTCAGGAGCGACTTGCTACCATAAAGTGTTCTTCCCTTTTTCCAATTTTCCCCAGTCATTGTGGACTAGTACATCTTTATTTTTATCAAGCTTGAGGAGGATAACATATGATTTTGTATAATTCCACCCTTCAGGTGAATCCATCGCTATTTGATGCTTTAATGAGTCTAGCAAAGGTGAAACTCAGTCTTGTCTAGATGGACAAGTTTGTCGTTATTTGATATTTTTAACGAGTTTAACGACAAAGATAAATCGGTCCTTTTCATGTTTAGAGAGTTTGAAAAGGGACGAAAAGGAAACTCCAAAAGTTATTTTCCATAGATTTGTTTCTCAAGTCCGAAAATGCATAAAACAACATGAGAGAGAACCTTTTGACCATGTTCAATCAACGTATTCCTTTTTCGTAGTTAATCTATCTCAACCCAAAAAAGGGTTCAACTTATACTGAGTAGATATCAATTCCAATCCGTTAACGAGTTGGAAATGGTAAGCGCTCAACAATATTTTCATGTTTAAAGAGTCTGAAAAGAGCTTAAAGAGGACTCCAAGGGGGTTCCTTTTTCGTTTTTAACAAAGCTCAAAAAAGAGATAAAAGTTCTCTTTGTGGTCAAAGATGTTCAATTTACATTTGAGCACGTCAAATTATGCATGTTAGTTGTCAAACTTGCTCGAAACACCATCAAAATAGATTAAAAATACCTGTTTTATGGATAAAATGAATAAAAACTAATGTTTACTCAATTAATGTGCAAGAAAAAAACATAAAAACAAGTTTTACCATTCATTTTACCATTTCACATTTACTCTTTGATTTTGGTGCTTTGGAGCATTTTTTTACCTTGAAGTTCACCAGGCTATTGCGGAAGATTCAATGGACCATTCCTCATGCCGTCCAGACCAGGTAGGAACTATCTCTATTCACTTTCATTTCATAGCATTCATTTTCAATTTCAGGCAAAAATTTGGAGTTTTTGGGACCCCTAGGGTTTCAATTTTCAAATTTGGGATCAGCGCACCCTTTCAACATCGAAAGGTGCACTACAGTGCACTCACCTAAAAGGTTTCCTGCATTGCAATGCATTGTCCCTAAGGCTGGGTTGCGCTAGGCACAAAACCCAATTTCATTTAGTTGTTTTCACCCAAAAATTCTTTTGTTTTTTGCAAGAAATGGATCCTAATTTGCCTTATGGTTGTATTTTTAGTTATTCATTGGATCAGAATGATGATTACATGGACAGAACAAGAGAACAAAGAACAGGATATGATTTCCCTAAATAACCAGGGCACAGTTGAGCCCCTAAAGAATTGTGGGTTACTCAAATATTTCAGATTATCAAGTATGAGGTAGAAAATTGAGCTTTTGCAGTTCCTTGTTCGTTCATGGGATCCTACTGATCAGGCATTTCACATTAGAGACAAAGTGGTCTCAATTACAATCGATGACATGTACTTTCTTACTAGACAGTCGAGGCGGGGTGCCCCAATCTCACTTTCTGCATTTTCCAAAGGGGGTATATTAGTGAGAGATTACATACGACTGTTTTGTTAGCCAAGTGCATAGCCTAGCAGGGATGGAAAGATTAACATCAGGGATGTTAGCGATTTACCATTGAGGAAAATCCTCTTTACCATTTCCAAATTGGCTAGCAGCGTGACACTACATTTGGCAAACAAATCATACATGCAGTATGCATTAGAGTGTTTAGGGCCAAAAGTGTTCAACTGGTGTGAGGCGGTGCTTTCATCCTTGAAAGAACAACTGACCAAGGTGAAAAGCAGAAAGAAAAAGAACTTTGGCTATGGGTCGATCCTGATTTATTTCTCCTTGGAGAGAATTCCACTTATGCAGCCACAACTTGTTTCACTGGGTGTATCTAGACCTCGGGATCCACAGATGCAAAGATGGGTAGATCTTATGGCTAGACATGCTGGTCAGTTATTGATTACATTTACCTCTTCTTTCTTTGAGTCGCTTGATCGACAGGATATGGCCGTCACAGAGGATCCATATTCAGGGATGGATTTCCACATAGATCCAGACTTGATGTTACCAGTTGGAGCATAGTTGGGTGCTATAGGTAAATTGTTTGACCAAAGTGTTTTTTAATTTTAAAGTTTCTACATTCTTTTGTGTCTTTTGATTATTTCCAAGACTAAAAAAAATCATTTTTTGTGTACATAGATGTTGGACTTGTTTGACCTGTGGGGCACCAATGAGAGGCAGGTGAGCCAGAACAAAGACCTGTTGGGAGAGCAGTTCTCCGAGACTTAGATTTAGTCGAGACACTGGTTGAAATACAGGACCACATAGAGGGTTTGACCCTAGGCATTCTGGATGTCCGGATTGAGGAGTTTCCTATGTGACTGCAATGCCACACCTTAGTTGGATCAAGTCAAATTCCATCTTTTGAGACCATGAATCCAAGCAATCGACCAAAGCCAACACAAAACACACACTTGTGCGGATTGAGTTGTATCTTGTAGTGTCGGCACCGTAAAAATATTGCTCTCGAATGTTGCGGGTGATTAGTCTACTTTCGTGAATGAGCGAGAAAATCATCAAGATAAGGTTGAACAATGTGGTTGATGTCATGAAAGGCATAATTCATCGCCCTTTGAAATGTAGCCCCTACATTCTTCAAACCAAAAGGTAACTTTCGATAGGCGAATGTGCCCCACGGACAAATAAAATCTGTTTTAGATTGGTCCTGTGGGTGGATGTTGATTTGATTGTAGCCAAAAAATCCATCCATGAATGAGAAGATTTCACATCCGGCACATTCATCAATAATCTAGTCGATAAAGGGTGTAGGATAATTATCTTTTGGACATGCTTGATTTACATCCCTATAATCGACGCACACTCGAATTGTCCCTTATTTTTCATCATTGGAACAATGTTAGATACCCAATCAGTAAGAGGTACAGGGAAAATGAAGCCAACGAGCAAAAAAATTTCAACCTTTGCTTTAATGGCAATGTCTTTCTTTGGATGAACAGGTTGAAGCCGTTGTCATACTGGTTTGACATCGGGATACATTTTGATTTCATGTTCAACAATGCTTGAGTCAATTCTTGGCATCTCTTCATAAGATCATGCAAAAATATCTCTAAATTCACAAAAAAAGCACGGTAATTATCAAGTTTCAATGGAGAACAAGATTTACTGACATGAATTTTCTCTACAATGTTATGCTTGGTCGAAATTTTTATAGAAATCGTTTCTTCTATGTTTGACAAATTACGCTCAGAATCTACAGTATCTACCCGAACAGAATTCAACAGGAAATCAATGATTGATGGGTGGTTTAGCTCATTTGAATAATCTTCGATGTCATTTGGAAGATGGGAATGATGATGATATTCTTCCCACAGTTCCTCTCCTATCATCATTGATTGGATGATTCCTTCATCTATAGAATGTATACGTGAAAGAGGATCTGAAGAGGTACCATATTCTAATGAGCTATCTACCCATACAATTGTTGAGTGCAGATTTGGCTTTGCTACACAAGCCCAAAAGATTGATTGCTATGATGATTCAATGGGGCTTAACAACATCACCTTAATATTACTATCAACTTCAACTTGGTTGGTGATCCTCAAATCAGATGAGGTGGAGGAAATCATACTGCAAGTCTCTACTCTTGCCACTTCCGCCAAATTAGATGGGGATGGGAGGGTAAAAGTACCCATTAGGGAAGGATCTTTAAAGAGACCTACTCCAACACTTTGAAGTGACAGTGGGGGTTTGTGTACCAATGGAATGCTTCCCGTAGCCTGTGAACTATCAGAAAAGAAGGCTAGCTAATCAATGATTGTGATTCCACCCTTAAAAGGGAACATTATAGTACAAACGTACATGGAAACCATAGCAGCCATAGCATATAACCAAGGCCTTCCTAGTAAAATGTTGTAATCGAGGGGTCCATTAACTACCTCAACTTCAACAGTAACCGTTTTTCCCCCAAGTTCAATTTGTAGGTTACTCAAAATCCCACATGGAGTATATGTTCTTCCATCAAAAGTTTTCAATGTGGTTGGTGATCGTGACAATGGCGGTGAACCAAGTGTTTTCCAACTGCTCATGGACATAATGCAAGTAGATGCCCCCTCATCAATAATAGTTCGGTGAAAATTCTTATTGATAGATTTTACTTGGATTAGGAAATATAATTGCACTGGCTAAAAACCACAAGATTTGAATCTGTAGGATCTATTCCGCCTATTACTTACAGTAAAGGCTGCTTTTGGGAGGGACAGTTTTGCAACACCTCGAGTGTCGACATAGCGGAAGGTGATTGAGCAAGATCTTCCACTATGTTATAATTTTGAGCTCCTCGAGCCCGAGGGTTGAATGTCGATTTGTGCACAACTCCCTTTGGTGGTTTTATTGTCAATTCAGGTGCAATAGGTGGAACAATTTTAGATGAAGTCAAAATCAAAGGATTAGGTTGATCGGTGGCCTAATTATTCGATGGTGACGACGTATTTTCATAATCTGTGTTTCTTGTTGACACAAAAACCTCATTTTGTGGCTTTGTGATGGATAACATTGGTACTTGGGATGTGGAAGCATGGTTTGTTGCGACCAAATGTGTCTCCGGGGTTGGAAACGGATCAGTCAACAATGCGTATGTGTTTGAAATATTTAAAAGTTTAAAGACCTCAAAGAAATGTGGACAATCTCCTGTAAAATGGTCATCATTACATATCAGACATGGATAATGAGTTCCTTGTCGAATTAGAGGAATCAAATGATTTCTCTAGAGGGGAATTTTCTTGTTTCTTTTTTTTTCCCCTTTTTCTTGCTCCTTGGTTGCTTTGGATTGTTTCCTTTGTCAGATGAAATGACATTAATCTCAGAGGCAAGAGTATTTTATAATGCATTGGTAGTTTGATTGGAAACAACAAGAGTTTGACCAGATGGTCTTCCTACTATTTGTGTGTTTGAATAACTGATCACACCATCGCCAACATAAGAGTCCTTACTCGACTGTGGAGGATAGGGAACAGTGAAAGCTAGTCGAGGTGCATTGGGAATTTTATCATAAAGCATGTCAGATTGTGTGTGAATCAAATCCAAGTATTGGGCACGAGCAATAACTTGCTCTTCTGTGACAACTCTACCTTTTGCCACATCCTCGATGATTGATGGCAACAAGCGTTTTATGAACCACTCAGCTAAAAGTTGATCAAGAACATATGTCTTAACTATTCGATGATGATGCCACCACTCATGAATATGATCTGATATATGGGTAGCAGTATTTTGTTTAAAGTTGGTTAGGAGTTTTGCTCCAGTCTCGTATCTGATAGGTAACTGGAAGTGGGTCAAAAATGTAGTGGGTAAAGTGGTGAAATTATCAAAAGAAGCTCTTGGTAATTCAATGTACCATTTAGAAACTGGACCAGTAAGTGTTCTTTGGAAAAGACAAAGTCTGACCAAATCGTCATTTAAGGGGTTTGATGAACACCACAAATGAAAGGTCATAACATGATTTGATGGGTCTTCTCCAGGATTTCTGTTAAATTTCAGAATGCCAGATGGTAACTTATGCAGAATTACCGGCCACCAAGGTGCATATAAGATTGGATCATTAGTGAGCCGATTTAAATTTGGTAATTCTAAAGTTGCTACAAATGGCAACCGTCGATTCAAGTCAGGTTGAGCATACTCGGGATATGATGGAATTTCTTGAGAAATAGGTCTTCGCATACTGACATAGGGCATATGCATTTGGTAACCTTGGTATGTTTGTTGAACAAAACCAGTATAAGGTGGTTGTTGATAACCAATCTAAATGTGTGGTTTTCCATAACCTACAAATCCTTGTTGACAAGGACCTTGGTAAGCTTTAGATTGACCAAAACGAAGTTGAGCCTATGGAAGAATTCCAAACTGGGGTTGGAATTGTTGGAATTGGGGTTGTTGAAATTGAGGTTGCCACGGTTGTTGAATCAACTGTTGTTGTTTTTGGTACAATTGTGGTTGATTTAATGGTTGTTGTTGTCCAATAATGAAAGGTTGGCCCGGTTGTGAATAAACTATACCAGTGTAAGCATGGGTCAGTCCAGATAAGGGTATACTAACTTGAGGTTGTTGTTGAACTCCAGACGCAAGTGGTTGTTGTACAACAACTTGAGGAACTTGAACTTCTTGACTTGAAACTTGTGATTGCAAGGTAGAAGGATCAGTTTGTACCAATTGAGATACAACAATTTGAACTTGTGATTGTGGTACAATAGTAACAGCAGGTGTAGTGGGAATAACTTACACAGTTTGCATTGGTTGTGTTGGATACACAAGCCTTGGTTGAAATGGCATTGTTGGTTTCCATTGACAAACTCTAATTCTAGATTGACTTGAATACTGTGGGATATTTCCATATGGTAGTCCCCTGGAATAAGGAGGATATGGTGAATAAGCATATTTCTCTCCATATGGTGGAAATCTAGTATTTAATGGATACATAGGTCTTTGTTGACCAGATTGCCCAGCTTAATACTGATATGCAAGATCAAACTCTTGAGTTCCCATTAGAGAAGAACAAGGTAAAATTCTAGTTGAGAACATGTGTAACGACCATGGTGTAGAAGCAACCCCTGAGTGGGTTCCAGACAATGATTGGTAACCAACCGAGATGGACGATTCACCATACAAGTGCAACTCAAGTGTGGTAGAAAACATCAAAGAGGTTACAACAGAAGATTCTATTGTAGCTACATTAGATGATACAGTCTGAGATGTTGATGGTTGTTCAACCATAATTAAATGACCCAAAAGTTGTCCTAAAGAATCGACAGGTACTTGAAAAGAAGTAGGATCAAAGTAAGTGAAAAAATCAAGAGTATTAGGGTAAAGATAAAGCCTAGTTCCAAAGTGAAACGGGGTTCCAGGTGTGGAATCTTCTTCCAATTCCTCCTCTATAGCAATTAAACCTGGTGGAAGAACTTCACTGTCAGGTCCACAAAAGATTTCTGGTGTTGATGAAGTTGAAGTTTCAATATTTACTGATGTCTGAGGGGTAATTGGTTGATCATCTTCTGGTAAAGTAACAACTTCTGAATGTTCAAATTCGAAGTCCAGATGTTCGAGTAAATGACTGATAGTTTCAGAAAGAGGTTCCTAAAAAACTTCAGGTTCAGATGTAACTTCTGTTTGAACTGGGATAGATTCTGGATTAACTTTTGGTTGAACTGATTCAAGTTCAAAAGTACTTTCTTGTTGAACAATTTCAATTTGAGGATCAACTTGTTGTTGAACAACTTTGGTTACTATTTCACTAGGATCAGTGCTAATGTCCTTAGGTAATTGTGAAACTTCTTCTTCAGGAACAGATGTACCATAAATAGTTGGAGTAATTGGAGTCTCTATACTTATCGAAATAGATGATTCAGGTAACTCAGATGAAGAACTAGGAGTTCTTGATGTACTAGACTCAGTTAAGCGAGACCATTTTGCCTGAATTGGTGTCGCTTCAAGAGGCAAAGGCGGTTTGCTCACTGTTCTATGTGAATGATGAGGTATGGGTTGATGTTCCTCCACGATTGTTGATTATTTTATTATCAAAAAAGGGGTATACTAGACAAAAGGTTTACTAAGCAACTGTGAAATGCAGAATACCTCCTGGCGAACCAAGAAGTACGGGTAGGAAATCTCCCCGAATACTATGTTCGGTATATCACAATTTACAAGGCGACCGGCTCAGTTACTTAAGGATGGATAGCAACCTAGAGTTGTCCTCCCATATATACCCAAAGGTATGTGGAGGTCCAGTCCATATAAGCACTGTGTAATGCAAAACCACACAATGAGAGAATTCCCATATACTTTACGTACTATAACACCGCCCTATATACTCGAAGGTACATGGACGAGCTACAATATACTCACGTACGTGGAATGAGGTATCACACTCAGGATGTACTGCAGACAAGTTAGCGACAGCTACTTTGTTTTACGATGTCGGAACATGTCTATAGCCTAGAACCGTTAAATGTTCTCGTTAATGACAATGCTCCATTAGGTAAATTGATGTTTATTTTAAGTTGATCTTGCTTAGGAATTTTCCTTTCAAGTTCACCACGTGATGTATTCTAAAATTCCTAGGAATGCAACTTTCATGATAAGCATTTTTTCCATTCAATTTAACAATGAAAATCCTAGCTACTTAGGGATAGAGCAATCAAATTCCTTTTGATCAAAGATCAAAAAGCGCAATCTAAATTCAAATTCCATACACAATTCCTATTAGCACACACAAACTTTTTCAATGCAACATGCATGTATTTAGTTTCAATTTTCCTTAATGTTAATGAACAAAAAGGAAAACGAAATGCGCAATCGATCAATAAACTCTTTTCATAAAAATGATGATTTTGTGACAATTTCTTTTCAAGGAAAGGAAGACTTTACGACACTTTTGTTTTCAAAGAAATGAGGAATTACGAAACTTTCAACAAAAATACTAATCATATGCACACATCAATCAATCAATCTTTCATGAATGAATACTTTATGACAATTCAATTTTCGAAGGAAAAGATGATTTTACGATACTTTATTTTGACAAAGACCAATCGACCAAAAATCTAACTTTCAACTATAGATTGAAAATGAAAAAGTAAATACATAAGAAAAATTTATCAATCCTAGTCTAAGTAGGGCCAGCTAAGGAGATGAAAAACTATTTTCAAAGACATGACATCATTGACATTCAGCAAATCATTCAAACAGGAGAAAATTGGCAAAAACTTCAGCTCCTAGATGGGAAATTGACCCTCAAGGGATTAGTGCAGGCTACAATGAGAGACAATGCACTTCAATGCACTGAATCTATGCAGGAAGTGCATTGTAGCACACTGTGTCCTTCATTGGGCTGCACTAGTGACAGTAAGCCATTTTTTAAGGCAATTTGACATTGTTTTGACTCAATTTTTAATGAAATAAGACTGAAATTCAATCAACGACCACAAGTATAGTATGTAAAAATGTCTTAAGAGGCCAATAAGCTACTAATATGGATAATCGATCCCCAGTGGAGTCGCTAATTTGTTTTGGGAAGTCTTAGTGTCTATGGATAAACGCCTAAACCCCTAGACTAGTAGCTAAGTCTAGAACAATAGTGCAAAGCACTCTCTACTTTTTCTATAACCAATAGATTAAATAAGACAGTAAAGAAGCCTACCTGAAGCTTTCGCTTACTCCTTATCTCCATTGACCAATTCTGTTTCTCCTTTCCGTACTTAATCTGCTTGAAAAGTACATGCACACAGATAGGAGACAAAAATTGATCAAAGCATATGATAATGATCTATTGATTAAACATAAAATGGAATCAAGTGCATAATACACATATGAAAGCATCAATAAGCAATACAAACATATGGAAAAAGCTTTGAACACTTTATTAATAAAAGGAAGAGTTACAACCCAATTTGCTTGAGTCATTGCCACTCCTCCAGTTCAATCCCATCCTCTCCTCATAACAAGCAAGAAATTTTGACATCACTACAATACTTGAAACCAACTCAAGTCTCATACTAACAACATCTCCCTATAATTCAATGATTTCTAGCCCCTGATCACTTATATGAGTGGTTTTTTTATAGGTGAATGAAGGAAGTTATGTCATAAATGGTGACAATGAATGCCCTCCCAAACATAGGATTTAGTTCCATGGAGGAACGGATACAGGGATTGATTTTCCTTAACTTCCTCTCTTATCCAATTTTGAGCCCAAAGGAGTGGATAACCTTGGGAAAATTCTAGAAGTATCCTATGGATAAGAATATTCCAAACCCCAATGCATATTTCACTCAAATTCAACCAACACAGGACAAAGAGGGCTCAAGTGTGCTACAATGCACCCTAGCAGTGTACTAGACTGCACTTCAATGCACCCTAATAAAGGCCTGCCTGGGCTGATTTTCTTAGAGGCAGTTTTTGGATGATTTCAATCATGGAATCTCATGGGAAGGAGGCATTCTGATGGTTGACTTCATTAGGGCATGTAACAACCGAATTAGGGTTTGATGGGCCCTAATAGTACTGATCTGTAAGTTAGGGTTGATGTTCCCAAATGGATCTGTAACAAGAGGCTATGATGTGATATTTTCGAAAGGAAAGGCGTTCCTTCGACACATAGCCATAGGTCAAGTAAAGAAGACAGGGATTCAAGTTTAGAATCTCTATAAGATAGAGGTAGAGGATTGTGTTGCTTTGAGTTCAAAAGTGGAAAAGATATTGAGCCGAGATGTCAGTGAGTTGTGGCACAGGCAATTGGGCCACTTGCATTATGGGGCTTTGAAGATATTGCAACAAATCTCTATCGGTCTTCGCAAAGTTTCGCTTGAACAAGTAGATACATGCAAGAGTTTTACTTTGGGAAAATACACCAAGTGTTCCTTTGGAGACAAAGACAGTCAAGCATAGTCTATTC
This sequence comes from Pinus taeda, assembly GCA_000404065.3. NCBI lineage: Eukaryota > Viridiplantae > Streptophyta > Pinopsida > Pinales > Pinaceae > Pinus > Pinus taeda. Next base: position 21,687 of record APFE031746453.1, on the reverse strand, counting down.
TAAAGAGAGTCCATTCAGATGTGTATGGACCATTCTCGACAACATCCATGGACAAACAAAGGTATTATGTTATATTTGTTGATGACTATTCTTGTAAATGATGGGTATTTTTTATGCAAAAAAAGGATCAAACTTTCTCAAATTTTTGTGAGTTAAAAGAATTGGTAGAGAAAGAGTCTGGCAAGAAGGTTAAATATATATGGAGTGATAACAATGGTGAGTATGTCTCCAATGAGTTTAAGAACTTCTGTGCAGCATAAGGGTAAACGAGACTGGACGACACCCCATAACCCTCAACAGAATGGGGTTTCTGAGAGTAAGAATAGGATCATAGTAAGGGAAGCAAGGCTAATGTTGCATGATCAGGGCCTACCACTACACTTGTGGGCTAAGGCATGCAACACAATGGTTTATGTTCAGAACTGTAGCCCATATCAGATACTTGAGTTGAAGACACCAGAGGAGGCTTATTCCGGTAAGAGGCCAGATGTTGTTCACTTCATTTTTGGGTCATTGTGGTGAGTTCCAGTATTACAGCAAGGATGCTGCAACTCCTGGGCTACTAGCTTTACTTATCAACCCAGGGTTTATACAAACTTAGAGGCGACAATGCTATATGCACAAGTAAAAGTGAAGGTCTTGTTTGTTGTCATCATTCATCCAATGAGAGACCCTAGGGGTTACAAGCTAGACTTCTATAGAGTCATAAGAAGCTTGATTCATTGATGGAAGAAAAGAAAATCTACTCTAAGGGAGCTACTCTACTGCAGTAATGAAGACAACAACATGTAATGCTAAATCACACCATGTCCTAATTAACCATTTAAAAAACTATGCTAAGTAGAATTGATAAATCAACACTAACCTAATGCATCTATCTAAGCTACAGAAGTAAAGAGCATCAAACCATATTAATGTGTAAGCAAGAAAACATAAACTAAATCTATTTTCACTTTTTTTGGTTTTTTGGCAAAATCAAGCATGCAAATTAATTGTTCTTGTGGATGTGACAGGTGGATGGAAGGTGATTGAGGATGGCTAAAAGGCTTATGGAGTGGTGGGATGGTGTGGAAGGGTCCTAGGAGGATTTTTGTGACTTCCTAGAGGTTCCCCATCAATTCGGCCTCAAAACAGGCCATTTCAAGAAAACCTACAAGATGTACTAGAAAGCTACAAGATGATCCTGTAGGAATTACAGGAAACCTACAGGATACAACCAAGAGTTAATTATGAGGTATTGGAGGTGTTGGGAAGCTTGGAAAAGGTGTGTGATGAATGGGATGGGGTGTTAGAAGTTCCAGGAACACTCAGGAGTCAATATCCAAGAGAAGATATGGCTAGATTCAGTCAATGTATCTAGGAGAATTTCAATGACAAATGACAAAAAAACTAGTGAGGGTGATGGTGGAACAAGAGATGGCTAAGGTGAATGAGGTGGAAGGCGGTTGCTGGTGATGAAGTTTGGATCTGCTCCTGAAGTACCTATTTTGCTTAAAACATGTGTGTCTTCCAAGAACTATGCAACAAGATACATCTTCATAAGCTAGAAAAGCCTGAATCAATTGCCTATATTATGCATGATGAAAGTGCTGGAGGAAATGAAAGCATGAGTGAGATCTTATTGAAAAATAGAGTAATGGAAAAATATGACAATGAAATGAACCAAATACTGAATCAAGACAACAAACTCCAAAGCTCATGCAAGAACTAGAAATCTATGTTTTTGGTGTTGCTGAAGGGTCTCTTCCTCAAGTCATGATCCCGGAAGGAGGAAGTGAGGCCGAGACACTTGCTGACAACCTTATGGTGATCCTTTTCTCCTTTCTAACTTGCTAACTGAAAGAAGGCACAAATGGAAGCAAACTAACATACAACTAATCTAATCTACACTGTTGTAATGGAAATATAGATACTTAAGCAAATGAACAATTAAACTATGAATCTATGATAGCTTACATGTACAATAAAGAGGAGCCTTGGATGCTAGGGTTGGTCCCTAAACCAAGAGCTTTAGCCCTTTGAGTTAACTCAGTTCTCACTAAAAAAAAAACTCATTCTCATTATCAAAACAATCGATTACATCAAGAACTGTCACAAGTCTTGCAGCTTGAAAATAGAGTAGAGTTTTACAATAAAAAATCTGAATCCTACTGAGGTCCTAGGCCTCTCTACTTATACATCTGAAGTCTCCAATGACTTCCTTAAAATTAAGGAGACTTGGATCCAAAACTCAATATAAACTGGTGCTTTGTCTTCACTTTCTCGGCTTCCTTCTAGTCCTCATGATTTGGTTGTTTGTACTCCGAGCTGATGGAGGAATATTCAAATGGAGGGGTAGTAAATGAGGAGGATTTTCCTCCTATAATTCCTCTCCCTTGTCCCATTCAATTTTTGACCAAGGTATTTGCCAAAATTCCTTGATTTTATACCTTGACATGTGTGCCTCGCATACAAAATGGTGTTGCTAATGGGCTTGCTAAGGCAGCAAGAAACTTAAAAATTCCGATGAATTCCAGCAACAAGTTTGAAATTCATGTGAAACACCGTCCCACCGTTCCAGACAATCAGCGATGTTGGCAAGTCTTTCAGGATGACGAGGAGATTAATCATTTTCTGCAGAATAAGGGTAAGTTCAAAGATACCTCCATAGATACAGAACATGATGGTGGTAGTGATGATATACAAATAAATCAAATGGAAGTACTGCAACTTAAAGATAATATCATTCCTAAGGGATTGATCCCTTTGGAGGAACTCTTCGACCAAGATGATGTAGCTCGTAAACCAACATTGAGGCCAACTGAAAAGGGTGTTGAAGAGGTAAATATTGGGATAACTGAGAATCCCAAGATGGCAAAATTATCAAAGTCATTATCACCAAAGGTAAAGGCAGAATATGTGAAATTGTTGTCTTTATTTTCTGATGTTTTTGCATGGGATTACTCAGATTTAAAAACATATGACAGTGGACACAAATATCATTCAGCATACCATTCCCATTAAATCAAATCAGAAGCCTTTTCGTCAAAAGTTGAGGAGAATCAATCCAAAGCTACTACCATCGATTGAAAAAGAGGTAAACAGATTGTATAAGTCAGGAATCATTGTGCCTATCCGATTTTCAGATTGGATATCAAATTTGGTGCCCGTGAGAAAGAAAACAGGGGAGATCCATTTATGTATTGACTTCAGAAATTTGAATAAGGTTTCATTAAAAGACAATTATCCGCTGCCAAAAATGGACCACATATTGCAGTGAGTAGTTGGAGCATCAAGGATGTCACTACTCGACGGCTATTCAGGATATAATCAAATTCTAGTGCATGAAGATGATCGTGACAAGACAACATTTACCACTTCGTGGGGAACGTTTCATTATGCAAAAATACCGTTTGGTTTGAAGAATGTAGGAGCGACCTTTCAGCGTGCAATGGACATGGCTTTCTCCAACGAGAAAGATGTATTTTTAGTTGTTTACCTTGATGATTTAACTGTGTTTTCAAATTCTGATGACATTTGTACCATTTGAAAATTGTCTTCCAAAAGTGCAGAAAATATGGCATTTGTTGAATCCAAAAAAGAGTCTTTTTTCCATGGATGAGGGCAAGATCCTTGGTCATATCATATCAAAAGATGGCATCCGTGTTGACCCTGCACGTGTTGAATCCATTCAGAAAATTGAACAGCCCCAGAACAAGAAAGAAATACAGTCCTTTACTGGTAAACTGAATTTTCTACGTCGCTTCATTCCAAATCTAGCGGAGCATCTTAGAGAAATCAAAAGCATGTTGAAAAAGGACAGTCAGGTAAAGTGGACCAAAGAGGCTGTGAAATCATTCAATTTAGTGAAGTTAGCTCTTTTTTCAGCTCCTATTTTAATCAGCCCAGACTACACGCAGGATTTTATTTTGTTCTCATTTTCTTCTGAGCACACTTTGGCAGCTGTATTAATGCAGAAAAGGGAAGGAGTTGAAAAGCCCATTGCCTTTTTTAGTCAGATTATAAGAGATGGAGCATTGAAATACAACATTATTGAGAAACAAGCACTTGCGCTTGTAAAGGCCTTGAAAGATTTCCGTGTGTATATATTACATTCCCACATTCTAGCCTATGTTCCTAACGCAGTAGTTAAAGATATTTTGGTACAGGAAAATCCAGAAGGCAGGCGGGCTAAGTGGATTGCTGCGTTGCTAGAGTATGATGTGGAGATTAAACCAACCAAACTAATCAAAGGACAAGGACTTGCCAAGTTAATGGCTGAAATGAATCTGCAGGTTCTAGATATAAATTTGATTGCTGCCATGTCCGATGAAGATGAGGAGAGTTCATCAGTTTAGGTATCTGATATGTTTCTTTCTTCCCCTTGATATGATGACATTTTATATGTACTTGAGAATTTGTCTTCACCTCCCGGAATGCCTAGAAATAAGAGTAGAACATTGAAATTGAAAGCTGCAAAACTCTGCATACTAGATTTTGCATTGTTTTGGAAAGACCCTGGTGGAATGTTACTGAATTGTTTGGTAGAGGAGGAAGCCAAAAGAGTTGTGGAAGACTTTCATAGAGGAGACTGTGGAGGCCATCGGTTTTGGAAAACCACAGCGAATAAGATTCTAAGAGCAGGTTATTATTGGCCTTCATTGTTTTCAGATGTATATAAGGCTGTTAAGAATTGTCACGAATGCCAAATTTTTGAAGGGAAGCATAAACTACAGCCTTTGCCTCTCAAACCAATTGAAATTAGTGCACCTTTTTAGTAGTGGGGATTGGATTTCATTGGTGAAATCCATTCGGCATCGTCAGGACAGCATAGATGGATATTGACAGCCACAGACTACTTCACAAAATGGATTGAAGCGATTCCTACTCAACAAGCCACAGATGCGGTAATTATCTCTTTTCTTGAAACCAATATTTTGTCATGTTTTGGGTGTCCAAGTAAGTTAATCACAGATAATGCAGTGGCATTCAAGTCAAAAAGGATGGTCGAGTTTTGCTATAAGTACAATATTATCTTGGGACATTCAACCGCATACCATCCTCAGGGAAATGGATTGGCAGAGTCATCTAATAAATCTTTGGTTAATATCATTAAGAAATTGTTGGAAATTAATAAAAAGGGCTGGCACAAGAAGTTAGTAAATGCACTATGGGCTGATAGGGTGAGTCAGAAAAAGTCTATTGGCATGTCTCCTTTCGAGTTGATGTACGGGACAAACATGGTTTTTCCTACTTCGCTTGCTGTCCCGGTAGTCAAATTGCTTCAGGAAGCCGGTAGTGAGGAAGATCCTATGCAGAGAAGGATTAATCAGATGATTCATTTATAGAAGACATGGGAGGAGGTATTTCAAAACACTTTCAAGTTGCAGGAGTGCATCAAAAGGATTTATGACTGGAAGGCAAAAGCGAACACATTTCAGCTAGATGAGGTAGTTTTGAGGTGGGATGCCCGACATGAAGACAAAGGAAAACAGGGCAAATTTGAAAACTTATGGAAGGGTCCTTATAAGATTGCAGCGTATCGTGGCCAAAACACTTTTCTTCTCAAAGAAATGAATGGAGATGAGTGTCTTGGAGGGCCGATTAATGGTTGGCTGCTAAAGCGATACCACTTCTGAGTATTTTCTGCTCATTTCATCATCATTGTACATATCGTTTTACTTCTATTTTATTGCACATGTGTACTAACTTCTCATCTTCAATCTGGGGCCTGCAGTGAAGGCTATAATTCTGAAAATGGAGGTTAGTTGGTTTGAAGTTTGACAAGTTAGTTGTATCAGTCCTTTTAGTTTTGAGTCAGTTTCGGTTAAAGTGGTTTTTTGTTTTTAGTCAAATTGTCAAAATTTTGTGTTGGAATAATGACTCCATATCCCAATGGATGAAGGCACTGTCTAGCTCTTACAGATATCTATTGTTCTTGGCATCTCCAAGGAGCTACCATCCCCATTGGAGCCAATGTTAGAGTCGATCTAGTTATCCCTCCTTCAGAGATCAAAACTCTTTTTTTCATTTCATGTTTAGGTGTCCCATCAGTTTCAATCAGTTGCATTTCGTTAGGCATGCCATAACTCTGACGGAATGGTTTGTGTCACTCATTCCCCTCGTGTTTGGCACTGCTAGTTCAGGTTTGTTCATCAAAATCAAATCTTGAAAGGTCATATTTCTAGGTCATGACAAGTGTTCTCGGTCATTATGTCTAGGGTTAAGTCAATTTGGTCTTGCAAAGTCTAATAAAGCCAGCAGGCCAGAGGGAGGTCCTCGATAGGTGGTTATCTCAATGATTTTTTATCATTATACAGATAGATTGGGACTTCTTTTCAAAACTCTGTTTTGAATATAAGTCGACATTTCATCTTTTGTAATAAATTTTCAAAAATTTCAGTTCTTGAATTGTCCAGGTGCAACCTTGGTCTCCTTTGCCAGATTATATCACAGCTATCCCTGCAAAAAATTGTCAAAGAAAATCATTATTTCAACCAAATTTAAGGAGGAAACCAAAAAGTCAGAAGTCTATTAATCCTGAAAAAGTGTCAAAGACAAAACATTACAAAATGGTTATGCACCAAGCAAAAATCAAATTGGAGTCTTTATAAAGATATTTCAATGAAATTTCAAATCATTGTACATGCCAAGACTGGAGAAAATCGTTCCAAGGAAAATTTGTGAGTTTGAGTGGAGGTTGGAACAATTTTTAGGCACGCGACACATTGGCTGCACGCGACACACTGGGCACAAAGCACCAGTGTTAAATTACAAGCGCACGGTGCACTGGGCAAGGCACGCGACGCTTATAGTTTGGAGCCCAAAAACAATTGGAAAACTCATCAAATCGCCTCTTCTTCGCATCAAATTGTTAGGTAGGCTCGCCTCCATACCTTTGCTCGGTTTTTTAATGGTAAATGTGATGGGTTCGTGAATGTTTGCCATGGAGATCCAAATTTGAAAGCCCTCCTTTTGTCAATGTAAAAAAGTGTTGTAGGGTTTGAAAACAGTGTGTAACCAAGGTTGTGTTTTTCCCCATTTCCCTTTGTTTCTCATTCCCAAATTCACCCATTATTCTTCCCCATTAATTCCCTCATTAATCCTACACTACAATCCCTGAAATCCTAGTCCCTCACCTCTATTAAAAACACATTAATCCTACATAATATCCCAAAACCCCAATCCATATTTACAATTCCCCTTCCTTCACTAATTACATTTTATTTCCAAAGTCCCTAATTCCCTAATGTTTTCCCTTTCCTAATATTCCCTTGTGCATTTGTTTCCCCTTGGTCACACCATTGTTAGAGCAAAGAACAGTTTGCATTCAATTGTACACACAGTTTTGTACATCAGCATAGATATTCCAGCTATCTTGTTTTCAAAGTCATGTCAGAGACAGAGTCAGTCTATGAGCAGGAGTATGACAGTGATTCTACACCGGAGGTTAATGTGCCACGGAGGTATCACAAAAGTGGCAAAGGTGGTCAGCATGTCAGGGAGGAGCCTTCTTTGGCTCAATTGCAGGCTTGCCCACTTGCAATGGATTATTTTCAATGTTGATCATGTTTCCAATATTGTGAGATGATCTCACAAACCCAGAACCATCGTGAACTAGTTCGTTTATTTGTTCTACATTTACATGATGGTCATGTAAACCTCACTGGAGTAAATTTCACCTTGTCACCAGAGACTATTGCTCAGGCCACCGGGATACCAAATGTAGGAGAGGAATGGAGCAAACGCCAACAATTAGACAGATTCTACTATGAGCCATACATCAAACCTGGGTATATGAGACACTTGAGCACAGTTTTTCCTTTCATATTCCTGAGGGATGAGTTTGCACCATTGATGAAACTCATCATTCGGTATTTCAGTTGCGAGGGCAGATTCTCGCGTCTCTATGCGTACCATGTCCGTTTGTTGATGCATTTCACGAGGGTACGTATGATGAACATTCCATACTTCATGTGTCGCAACATAGAGATGATGGTGACTTTAGTACAAAGGAAGACCCCAGCACAGCAACATAGAAGCATATATCATTATGCGCTGATCAAAATCATAGTGATACATTAGTTGACACAGCAGGTCATTATTTGGGAGGATTTCATCTCCCGTGACTTCTTCTCAGTGCCACAACCGCTTCCCGAGATAGTTCATGATGAGGGAGCGCCTTCACACTAGCCAGAAATTCTTGAGACTGAGCATATAAGTGCTCCTCCGTATGTGACATACCAGCGAGGCCACAGGGCCTTATTTGCATCTACACGACGAGTACTATCTCCATCCGGGGTGGAAGGGGTCTCGTTGACTCCATCAGCACAGCGAGTATTATCTCCACATCATGTGGAATGGGGTCTCGCCTTCTTCTTCAGCACAGGTACAGATCTAGGACAGGGGCAAGAGGCCTATGCATGATGAGGGTCCTTCAGGAGGCCGGGACACAGATTTCACTGTCATTGATGTTGATACGATCTCTCCTAGCTCGGATCTAAAGGAGATCATCCGGGAGAAAAGGGCCGAGAATGAATCACTGCAAAAGAAATTGCAGATGGCTAAGTGGGTGATAAACTACTTGGAGAAGCGCAACAAATAGCTAGAGGATGAACATACACTTTATGAGCTGCGGTAAATCCGTGAGGATCGAGAATTGGCCTGAAAGAGACCCGGTGATATGATACCGATTGATCGAGAGTCCATGCTCATCCGTGTGAACACTCATCTAGAGAAATTGTTGGCAAAGGCAAACAGAGACAAAGACATGCTTCTTCATATGAAAACTCATTATTGGGCTCGTATGCATGTCTGCAAAGCAAAAATGAAGATTTTAAAGAGGTGATTGAGCAAAGCACTAAAATGGAAAAAAAAGCCCGATCCACTCAAAATTTTGGCTGAGGCTTCATTGGCGGGGCACAATACATGATGGAGGGTCTTCACTCCGAATTTGAGCAAATTCGGAGAAATTTTTGTCATTTTGAAAATTTTGTCCTAAAAATAGTATTTTTGGCTCAACGCGTAGCGCGTTGACACGCGCGCTTAAGATTGGGACACTTGCTGGAGGAAAAATTTACATTTTTGGGTTTTCCATGGTAAGTTATGCATGCTCATCTATTTCCAAAGCATTTCATCAAGTTCTGGGTGATCAAAAGGCCCAAAAACACCATGAAAATCACCTTTCTGCCACCTTTTGCACCAGCAGGAAGTACTTCCGGGCGAATGACATTTTGAGGGGGCAAATGAGCTCCAACTTGAAAAATTCCACTTGGGGTGGATAGCAGACATCCAGGGCTTTCCAACCAGCTATTGTGATCTTGATTTGGATGTCGGGAAGTTCCCCAAAAGTAGGTTGAAAGGTACGCGACGCATAGGGCTCAGGCGCGACACGCACAGGGCTTTTTGGCCAATTTTTCATCTTTCAGCTCAGGAATGCAGCCAATTTGACCAGTTTTGATTTGTGATGTAATTTTTGAATCCTCTTGATGAAATTGATTAAACATGATGTAATTTTGACACTTAGTTACTTGTTGTAGAAGATTCATTCACCAAAGAGTAAAAATTTAATGAATGAATTGGTTTCCTACCTTATAGAGGCAAGTTGTTTTGACTGCCTAGATTGTAGTGCTTTGTTTAGAGTTGGTTGAAAGGGCTCCTAGGATGATGAGCTCGACCCCTAGAGGCAAGGGAATGGGTTGGCTTGCCTATATTATGTATTTTCTAAGTCATTTTTAGGGTTGGACTCTTGGGAAAAGCTTGATACTAAATTGTACATATTTTATCTGCATTTTTGGCAAAGGAAATACCAGGGTTTTGCAACACTGTTTGGGATTCATGTGGCTTTATGTGTTGATGGTGTGCTTCTTTCAGTATTTGTAAGTTGTTTATGTGTATCATTTTCTTCTCTTATCTTCTGCCAATTTTTACAACAATGAAGTGTTAAGGTAGAATCCATAATTTGTTATGCTCTACCTTTAAGTTTGTTTAATTTTCCATGTTTTCATTTGTTTATGGAGAATCCTTGAAAGTTTCTTGCTCTCCTTAACTTCTCACCAGTCAGATCTAGCCATTTATTCTCTTTAAAAGTATCAAGACAATCGCCTACCTTGCCCCAAGTAGACCTCTGCAAAAACTGTGTCTCATCCCCGCACCCAAAATTGCCTTTCCTTTAGATTCAACAAAACTTCAAAAAATCAATTTCAAATTCCTTATACTTCATACCAAGCCTGAAATTAATTACCAATTTAGTCATCTCGAGCCTCATTGATCACCTTTTGCCGAGATTGACCCGGAGAGAGCCCTCTCATGTCCTCGTAGGGCTAGCTACGAGGCTAAGCGTGGTTTGATGTAGCCTTGAGTTTTACCTTATTTCAGCCTAAGGTAGATTTGAGCGCTAACAAGTAGGAAGTCCATTCGATGGAAAGAGCACATCAGGAGGGATCCGTAGTTTTGGGTCAACGATAGTTTCAAGGTACAACAAGAAACAGAGACCGATTGCACTCAGTTCGGTAGAGGCATAGTACATGGCTACAAGTCAGGAAACATGCAAGGCCATCTGGATGAGGAAGATCTCAGTTGGTTTTTTTGGTCAGGAGATGGATCTACCAATAATTTACTATGATAACCAGAGTTGTATCAAACTCTCTAAAAATCCAGTGTTTCATGATCGGTCCAAGTATATTGATATCCTGTATCATCATCTCTGAGATTGTGTGTTGAGGCGAATCATGTTGTTAGATTACATTCCCACAAAGGAGAAAGATGCTGACATCTTGAAAAAGGCGTTTTCAAGATGTAAATTTGAGTTTTACAGAGATAGGATCGGGGTAGTTGATAATCCCTTTCTTATTGAGAGGGAGTGTTGAGAAATGGAAACAAGAAATTCCAGTTTAATTTTTCCTTCAATTAAACTATTAATTAAATTCGAATTCTATTCTCATAGCAACTTAAAATAGTTAAATTAAGTTTATTAAACTTACTTAACTTAGGAAATTCGAGTTGGAAGTCTTTCTATCGTCATGTATATGTTCTCCCTACTTTGTAGGAGTCTAGTATAAGTTAATTGTGAGTTGTAAAATAGAAGACTCAATTTCATGAGTCAGTTTAGTTAAATTAGTTCTCAAACTAATTGAGAGAACTAATAGTGAGTTAATAGTCAGTGATGTCACTAATGAACTCCACCAATGCTACTCTAGTTAACTGAATATTTACTCATCATAAAATCATGCATGTCAGTTCTGAGAAAGACCCAGTTGAGACTAGAGTGCATGGACAATGTACTATTTGTTTTATATTTTTCTGAGTTGCACTGATAGTGCATGAATTCAAGAACTAATCCTTGATGGATTACACAATTTTTAGAGGCTTTATTTCCCTTTAAATACAAGCTATCCTCCATATAAATTATGCATTGGATTAGAGACTTGGAGAGCTTATGAAGAGGCTAAGCTTTCTTATGAATTGGAGTTTGAATTTGTAGAGTGATGGGATTGTTCTAGAGAGAACAACCATTGTAATTTCATCTTGATTTTCTGGATTAATACAAAATAAATAGCGGGATTTTGAGCTATGGCTTTCCCTGGATATTTGTTACGTTATGTGCCTTTGATTCTCTTCCTCTATTGATTATTGTTTCCTCGATGTTTATAGGCTTCTGCTATAAAGACTGGAAGTAGATTCTCGTCTCTTGCTTTAGAAAATTGCATTAGCTTCTGAATCTACAGGATTTTCTACAAAATACTCATTCAACAAATAGATATGCTCATTATGCTGCCATTAGAACACATACACTGATGCATCCTTGTCACAAAATGAGTCTGAAGCATACTCACACCATGCAAGCTTCTCTAACTCGCACTATCACTCAACCAACCAATACTTAGCTAATCTATATTTGTATGATTAGTTTAGTTGTGATGATATGAAGTTTCCTTAGTTGTTTGTGCATACAATCATGCAAATTTCCTTAAGTTTTAAAAAGGACATTCATGAGAAAAATAGCTTCAGAAACAAATACTGAACAACAAACATTCATAGTGTAGAAAATCATCAAAGAGATGTATTAACTCAGTCTTTTGATGAAGGAGTTCAACCCTCTTGGGCTACATCTCCTTGGTCTAATTTCCATGTTTTGGGCCTCTGTATTATCTCAATGTGGAAAAAATGTTGTTTACAAAGACCTATGGCTCCTGATACTTGCATCAATGTGTTCAGAATTTTTAAATTATCTAAGAACACCTCTTTCTGAGCTCAATTGGGTCAAAAATTGACTTCTCTAAAGCTCAGTCAGGCTTTTCCTACATTTTCTCCTCTAATTCTAGAAGATCTCCAGTTAGCGCCACTAAAATTGTTGGTTGGACCGAATTTGGGGGCATTGCCAAATTCTCTGCCAAGTTAAACTAAGGGTTAATTGCACTTAATTATTGTTAATCCTAGTTTTGTGCTAACATAATCCATGATAATCATGAAAACCACGGTGTTAACTTAACCATAACTGTTGGAGTTTTGAATGCGGTCACATGTGATAATGGTTGCAATAATGGTTAGAGCAGAACCGTCAGCTAACCGTTAAGCTTTTGCGGTGTCGTGTTCACATGCTAATCATCGCAATGATGGTTTTAATAGCTGTCAGGTTTAATAAAATGTTGTTGTTTGTTGACGTTGTGTTCACATGGGGGGAGGGCTAGCTTGTGGGCTGGCCCTCCCCTAACTGCCCAACTCCATAATGTTCAACTTCAAATATATGTAAAGAACTTAGTGGGTAAGAAACATTGTGTAGAGTGGACGGTTGAGGCGTAGACTTTTCATGTGGTAGGTGATGGGTTCAACCCTGACTTCCACCAATAAATTTTTCTCCGATGTGTAGACCACCAACCCGACCTTTGGAAGGTGCCATGTGGCGGCCTCTGGGCTTACCATGTGGCATTCTTCCATTTGTCTAGAAATCCACCAATAAGAACGCGCCAACAAATCCACTGTACAACCCAACCAGATAATGCCACTTGTAGATCCCTGATTTCTCGTTGACCAATGTTGACCATGCCTAGTTACCTGCCACATCAACAATATGAACTGTTGACTGTGCAGTGAATGGGAATTTTGTTTTTTGCAAATTTCTCCTGTTTAACAAAGTGATCAGAACAAAATAACTTTCTCATACGAACTCGATTTTCAAAAAACAAGTTGTGTTAGGATATGTTTTCTTCGACGGATGGGATTGTTCAGGTTTTGAGCTATTCTAAGAACTTTGATTTTTGAGCTAAATACTGAGCACTTGATCATTAGCTCCAAAACAATGTATATAAAATGTATTAGGCGAAATTCACCTTAGGAATGAGATCAAGAGTGCAAAAAGTTGTCAAAACCAATGCACCATCACCACTACTTATGCACTAAAGGTGCTCACATCATCTGATGACCTTTTCAAACCATTCCCAAACTTTACAACTTAATCTAGAATCCCCTCGGAACTTTCATGCCAAATTAAATTCAATTTGCGCGAGGAATCCAGAGAAAATTCCATGAAAAGGCTCAACTGAATGGACAAGTCTAGTTTCTTTGGGTTGTAACTACTCCCACAAGCTTGTCTACTAGTGGTTGGAGCCTTTCAATGAATCCCACAGGCTTGCATGCCAACAATTGGGGAAAAACCTAAGGAAAAACATCAAACTTCAACCTAAAACCTCTACTAGCTATTTGGTCACCTTCTCCAACTCCTAAACATGCCTCCAAACCTTTATCATAGCTTTGACCCCTAGGTAAATGAACAAAACAAGTCTCCCAAATGTCACTACCATTTTGACTTAGAAACCAACAACCAAGAGTTGGCAAGAGTGTCAAAAAGTCCTCATCTCTCCTATGACATCTACACAAGCTACAACACCATTGAACTTACTTGTAATGCCTCTACAACATCAATCATCATCATAATGTGATTAAACAATCATTTTAACAAGCCATATCCATGATCATATGCATGAAGACCTAGATGAAGACCTAACTACCAACTCAACTAGTATGCCAACTCAACAACATGAATGACACCTAAGCCATCCTCTCCATCACATATAGCAGAGTCTCCAATGCCTACAATCAATGCACATTCCAACAAATACAAATAGAAGGAAACCTAAGGAAACACCTCCATGATCACCATACTACCATCAAGCTAGATCATCAAAGGCTAACATCAAGGGTTGACATCAATACCAACATAACCATCTCAATGTCAACTCAACGAGCTACAAATATGTTACAAGGAAAGACATCCAAAAATTAACCAAAATACATAGGTTGACATCAATACCAACATGAGCTATTTTCCATCATGAACAAATTCCAACATCAGCTAGCTATAACCATGAACGCCATAATTACAGCAAGAACCACATGTGTCTACCTTCAAGCATCAGACCGAGAGGTTTAGAATATTATTGCAACCAGCCAAAGAATTATCCCTGATCTAGCCACCCAATTTGCCACTTAAATCAAGTAGAAAATTACCATTGTGGATTCTCTAAAGGCCTCAGGCTACTGAATAGGTGCAACAAATATTCACTCAGGTTCATGACTGGTCAATGTTCCTCCATGTAGTTTTCCTGGACAGTAAAACAATGCCCTAGAGTTCCTTTTCCAGGACTTAGTTGCACTCTGTGTAGTTTCAGTGACCAGTCCACCTCCCCGTCACCTGGAACTGTGCATCGCATAGTCACTAGGCCCTCTTCCTAGCCTTTCATCTATCCCAGGCTTGAAACACAAAAAGAAGTTCATGCATCTTAGACTAGGAGGTTTTGGATTTGATTTCGTCATGTCATGAGTGAATTGTGGGAACAGGTACACTGATAGATCATGGTGAGAAGACAAACATGATGAAGGAGGAGCACACATGATAGAAGGATCATTTTCAGTTGGACAGATGGAAGAGGCTCATCCAAGAGTAAGGGAAAGGAATACATGCATACAATTATCTTAAAAGACCAATATGATTGGAGACCCCGCAACATCAAGCCATGCAAAGGAGAAGACAAAGCACACCTAAGAGTACATCCATCTCTTAGTAGTGCAACATATTGGCATGGCCACCACAACCAACTAGTACATGTCAACAATTTTGGGTCAAGTTGTGTGATGAGTTGTCAAGGCCACATCACCATTATGGGCCATAACTGTTGTAATTGAATGTAATGTGAAGTGAAAGTCCAATGGGTGCACACAATAAGTTGAAGAGTCATGTCAGTGGTAAAGTCATAGGAAGTTCAACGGTCATGAGGGTAGTCCAACAGTCACATGGGCCAAGCATCACCCTTGGCTATATATACCCCTCAAATTATATCAGCAACACATTTTCACCTTGGATCCTCCCACATAGCCTTGAGAGTAGACAACCAGTTATTTGAGGAGCGAGGAGTGGCTCCAATGTCCCACTACTAGGACTAGTGATGTATGATGTATAGATGCGTCTGGGGACTTTTTCTTAATTCAAAAGCCTGTTAAGGCCAACATGTTTTCATGCATGTTTTGTAGATGTTTGTCAGACTATTCTTTTGACATTTGTAATTTATGTTTGTTTCATCTATACTAAGATAGTTGAACTACTTTTGTTGTTTTAGTACTTACATTGTTGGGAATGTGTTGTATTAGTTATCACCACAATCTCATCCATGTGGACTACTCCACGGGATACTAGATATACCACCTTTGTGTATTGGTTATCATCATTGTCACATCCTTGTGGACTACTCCGCGAGATACTCGAGAGGCCATTTTTGTTTCCTGGTTATAATGACCATCACAATCATGTGGAGTCTACGTTGGGTGGTGTAGGTGTTGTCCCCTTCACTTCGGTTTTAACGACCATCACATCTGTGTGGAATACTCCGTTGGGTGTTGGACAAACCTTTCTAGTTCATGTGTGCCTCTTCCTAGGTGGTACTATTTCCTCTCACTTAGAGGCTCACTTTACTCTCCCCCTTTATAGTAAGAGAACCTAGGCATGAGTTACATTACGCACTCACGAGACACACTTACCTTGTTGTTTGAAGATACCAGCGTAACGCTCTCATGTGCTAACTGCCAAAGCCAATGCAGATCTCTAAGTATATGGAAACTGAGCCTTTATATCGGATGAGACTCCTATACCAAACGATTTTAGGTCTAGTTGGGACTTCATATCGAGGAGATCCCCTTGGTTGACAAATTTCCAGCACCATTAACAGGGTCATATCTTATTTTTTCCTTGGGGGAAGGAAGAAATAACTCTACCACACATCCATCCTCCATCCTAAACACCGTTTAGTCACTCTTCCATTCAAAAATTCATCTATGTTCATGAAAAAAACCCATTTTCACCCCTTCTTCCACATTTTTCACCACCACTTAAACTTCTAATCCATACCCATGAGCTCACCATGAATTATCAAAGATTCTGAATGCATTTCATGCATATTATTGTGATATTGGAGGGGTCTGTGTGACTGTTTTTGTTTTTTTTTTTTTTTTTTTTTTTTTTTTTTTTTTTTTTTTTTTTTTTTTGGGCAAAGACTAAAGTAATTATATTAAAGAAACTGAAAAAATATTTACAAGAGGTTTTAACCTCTGAGAGTGAATGGGAAACTCTCTTTCAAAGCTGTGCATGGAAACCCTGTTCATCTGCTTATAAGTGACAGAGGACAAAATGACATCTACAGAAAGCGTTTTTAAAGCAGAAAGAGCAAGCATTACATACTTAGAATTCTCTAGGAGTACAAAACAAGTCAAAAGAAACATAGACTGTGTGCAGCATGTCGGAGAATGCTGCCGACCTCGATACATAGTGCCACTGTCGCTCCACGGATGAAGCCGAGCCTTAAGAACATAATCTAAACGACACATATACATAGCAAAACAGCAAAAAACTCCTTACACTCTGAGCCGAAGGCTTACCCCCAGAACCACGAACATTACTTGAGATTCTTCAGACTGTCCTCAGCTTCTTTGTCCGGATCTCGTTCCCATGTAACCTCCATCCCGTCTGGGATATCTTCAACCCTTTCGATTCCTGGTGGCAACTTGAGGTACAGGATGTTAGCGTAAGAGTTGTCAGGTGCCTTGTCCAGAGTATGACGCTGAGGAGAAGCCTACTTACTGACTTGCATAGCTGGCTGCTCTTCCTTGGTTGGCTGAGATATTTCCATAGGTTCTTTGCCTTTTAAACTGCCAATTTCCCTTAAAGCTTCTGCCTGCTCCTCCGAGTACCCAAGGGTGCTTTCTTCTTCGAGCCTGCTTTGTGACGCAGGGCTATAAGAGCTATCTACCAAATCCTTCTGCTGTGTAGAGTTGTCCGAGGAGGGAGGCATCCTTTCCTCTGTTTCTGCCTTCCAGCTTCCCTCTTCCTCATCCTCTTCGGAAAAAATCACAGTAATCAGAGCCTTGACAATGGGCTTATTGGTCCTGCGCTTGTAATGGAAATTCATCGTGTTATCACAAAATCAAGCACTGAAGGGCTGCTGATCAGGTAGACTCTGTGTAACTGTTTCAGACCAATATTTTGACTAAGGATTAGCCTCCTTAGCCTGAGAGGGCTCTCTCAAAGGATTAATGATATTGATTTATGATAATATAGATGGCTAACTCTATCTTGGGTTTGTGTGTTTGTAGGTTGAAAAGATGAAGGCTTGCTACCATTGGGCTATGGAGTCAACAAGTCAATAAATTCAGTGGCAAGGTTTCTTGACATGAAAGCTGAGGCAAATAGTGTTTTCAAACAAAGATAATTCACTTAAGGAAATAGGTCATCACAATAATTCCATTACTAAAGGAAGTCAGAGCATAGGATTATGAATTCTGAGTAATAGTAATGAAATCTACTGCTGATAGTTCAAATGTGATTTACTCACAAGATTATGGAAAGACACATTCATCTCATTACTAAAGGAAGTCAGAGCATAAGATTATGAATTCTGAGTAATAGCAATGAGATCTATTACTTAACACAATCATTCCATCACTAAAAGAAATCAGAGCACATGGTTGTGAATTCTGAACAATAATAGTGCTGGTGGTTCAAATATAAAACACAGTCATCTTATTGTTAAAGGAAGTCAGAGCATTAGATATGAATTCTGAGTATTAACAATAAGGTCTACTGCAAGTTATCAAAATAACATATAGATCAAGAAAGGATTAACTCCATGAGAACTCAGATCTGTTCAAGAAAACCTCTCTGCATTACTGATTATAGTTCATAGCATAAAGCAACAGCTGAGCCAAAAAGTCTCCAACCCTTTGCTAATTTGACCTCATGCTCTATATAAAGCATTTACAAATAGGATTCCATCATCCATCAACAAGAGAATTCGAATTTGCCATCAGTGACACCTATAAAACAAACTATTAAATGCAAATGACACCTAACTAGGAGTCCTAGAGACCTAAAACAATTAGGAGTCTAACTCCTCATTATGATCAAAACAACCTTATCTAAAAATTTAACACATTATTTGACACCTAAAACTCCATGATGTCGAACTTGATGAAGCCTCCCACGTGGTCACCCAACTGCTGATGACAAACCCTAGAAATTAGGGAACATGTTTCCCTGTTTTTTAGGTTTAGATTCTTGAAAATTGCAGAGCTTTTATCTCTTCATCCATGCCACATTTTACGAAACTGAAGGAGGTTTTTGTAGCCCATGTTGTCCAGAACAAAAACCTCTCCTGGTTTTTTAAAACATTTCTCCAGCTGTCCGAAAACTGTCCTTGAAAAACACGTGGCAAACAGGAGATGAAAAACTACACCTACAGCAGTTTCGTAGCGCAACTCTGGTCACCCGTTTCTCCCAGCTCATAATGAATTTGAGGAAACTGAAAGAGGTTTGTGTAGCTCGGTATGTTAGGAACAAAACCCTCTTTTAGTTTTCAAAATTAAGTTTTCAGCTGCTCAGAAACCCTTCTGGAAATTTACTAGTGAACGCAGAAAACAGAGTTTTTTCTGCTAAAACAGTATGCTACAGGGGTTTCGTAGCGCGCTGCGAAAACACTCAATTTGATGAATTACAACTGATTTTTGATTCTTGTTAGGTTCAGGTGTACGCATTTCCCATATGAGAAAATGACAAACATTTCCAACAGAGCCAAAAAGGTATTAATCCTTGAAATGCCATGAAACATCTTCAACTGCTCCCAGGCCTCTCAAAACTGAATGGAAATGTATAATTCTTCAAGAAAGATTATACCAAGGAAGACCATCAAAATCTGAAACAAAACCTTACTTGATGTGTGACTGTCTTAAGGAAATCCTTTCCAAATGCAGCCTTTATATCCCACAAGCATATTGTGCATCATTTGAACTACTTAGTATGTGACCTTCTTTTAGAGGAATTCATGTCAAACCATATCCTTCATCAGAATGACCTTTCAATATCAATCCGGGATTGCAAACCCTTTCTTGAGGAGCCTTTCATGGATGCTTACTGTAATCAAACACATAAAGATTTGAGCTCACTGTCTTCGTTGCAATGACAAAATGAATTATGTGGCATGTAGCGAGCCTTGTTAACTTCTCCTTCATATTTGTTGCTTCCACAGTGTTCCCAAGAGTAATTACTGGTATAGTTGATGCAAAGAATCCCATTGGAATGAATTGATTCTCACCAAAGACGATATGAGCATATACTCCATCTAAGACTATTAACAAACCTAACCTTTAAGCTGTCTCAGCAATGTGAAGATGACATGAGATATAAGCCCTTGCTAGATGTTTGTGTTGTGTGGATGATCCTTACTCATCAACTCCCTTTCAAAAAGGTTTCCCTTTTGTTCCTCAAAACTGGTCAACTATATCAAAATATGCAGCTACAGCAGTTTCGTAGCGCGCTGCGAAACTGTTGCACATTAGGCATTATCTTCAGCAGTTTCGTAGCGCGTGCTACGAAACTGTTGTGTAATCACCAAAACACAATTTTAATGCCAATTCTGCCTTACCTTAGCCTTTTCCTTTGAAATTTTTTCAGTGATAACAGTGGCTCCACATGGGATAGTGTGCCCTTGTGGTACACTAAGAACTCGCAGGTCCAGTGCCTTATCCTCTTATGATAAATGGAAATCTGCTTGACAAGCATCCCCTTCAAGTTTCTTGGGCCTTCACCTTGGGCTTGAACTTGATGATCACTGTAGGAGAAAGAAATCTATATCTACTAAAAAGAAAATGCTCAGTCAACCTTGAGCTTATTTGCATTGTTCTACCTACCTACCCTATCAATTTCAAACTTCTTTCAGCTCAAGCAACATGATATTTCCAATAAAGCCAATCAATTGTCTTCTCTGATATGGGAGGCTCTTGACTGCATTCAACCTCAAAATAACCATGGTAGTGAGATGACCAAATCAACTGATAATATACTTGATCTTCATAATGCAAATGAAAATGAAAGACCGGAGTGCAAAGCTTGTCCATATATTCACTTATAAGGTCAAAGAATACATGGTTATGTTGATGATCATCATAACATTCTATATATTTAGACAATTGATTCTCCACCACACAAGGTTCTTTGGATATGCTATTGAACTGCTTTTCTGAATGCTGCCTACAAACAATGTAATTTTCCTCTTTCTTATGATCATTAATTGTTGTAAGCTGCTGAGAAGTTTGAGATAAAAAGCCAACCTTTTCCTCTACCTGAGGGTCGTAGAAGCTATCTTCCAGTACTTCTTCTTGTTGTTTGCAATCAATTTCATCTTCATTATGATTCGAAGACTGAGAATACTGTTGCATCTCTTCATTCATATCAAAGGATGAAACATGGTTTTCACAAATAAACCCCTGCTGCACTTCGTGCTGCATTTCATGAGATGTTATACTTTCTCCTTGGTGCTGGAATGCATTGTTATGAAGAGCCTCTAAAATTTCTTCATCCATAAATTCATCATCATCATAACAATCTTCCAAGTACTGAATAAAACTCGTAGAATGTTTACAACAATCTTTGACCAGCAATAAGGAGGGATGACACTCGTTATACATGTCATAAAACACATCATGGAAATCAGCAAGAGAATATAATGAACCATTTTCCAAACTTTTATACCAAGACCATGCTTTTCCTTCTAAAGTGGCCATAAACATCCTCATGAGACAATCCTCAGGTAAGTGAACCTTAAGACTACGTACATGCATATGAAACCTAACCAAATGAAGAGCAGCATTGTCTTTCTTTTCATCTTTGAATATTGGAAGATCCTCTAACCAATCAACCTTTGGCATAGGATTTGGAATACCAGGGATATGAGACCGATTCATAGGAGCATACCTGGCATTCATTCTTGTAGTGGAACTCGTTTTGAAACTTCATCAAGCTACTGATCTTTTAGCAGTGGAGTCACCTTCCAATTTCTTATTTGATGTGTGGAGTCGCCAAGGTAGTTTTGCAGCCTCAAAAATTTGTCTGAGCTCCTGCTACCTTCAGAAGTTCAGCCTCTAAATTTCGGGAATGAATAGACTTCAGGCTCCCGGCAGACGCACCAAAATGTTATCACAAAATCAAGCACTGAAGGGCTGTTGATCAGGTAGACTCTGTGTAACTGTTTCAGACCAATCTTTTGACTAAGGATTAGCCTCCTTAGCCTGAGAGGGCTCTCTCAAAGGATTAATGATATTGATTTATGATAATATAGATGGCTAACTCTATCTTGGGTTTGTGTGTTTGTAGGTTGAAAAGATGAAGGCTTG
>APFE031746439.1:4716-16370 GCA_000404065.3 Pinus taeda | reverse complement strand
TGTGCCAATTACACCCTCTTTGGCTCCTTTTTTAGAAGCTTGCTACATTAGAGCTTATTACCTTCCTGTTTCCCTGCCAATACCCCTAATTCAAACTTCCTTTCCTTCCGTAGTAATTCATGAAAAGTTCTTGAAAATTAAAAGCTATTGTACCCAGGGATTGTAGCCATTGGACTCCTAGTACAACATCAACGCCTCCCATTGGAATGGAAAGCATTGGGCTAGTCAATACATATTCTCCCATGGATAGCTTGATATTATGGCACTTTCCAGAGCAATTTATTGTTCCCCCATTTGCAATCATCACTTGACACTCTGGTGCTGGATATAGGAAGAAATTCAATTCTTTTGCTACCTTACAATGAATAAAATTGTGGGTACTTCCTGAATCAATCACCACTATTACCTTTTTATTCTTGATTTGTCCTTCTATCTTGATGGTTTGAGGAGTGGTAATTCCCGCCAATGCATTACAAGATATGGTCGGATTCATTTTTTCTTCATCTAGGCTTGTTCCTGGAGTATATCCTCTTCTTTTGACCTATCTTGCTCCTTTTCTTCTTCCTCTTCACAATCTATGTAGAATAATCTCTTCTCAGCACACTTATGACCTTTAGTGTATTTGCTATCACAACCGTAACAAAGCCATTTTGCTCTTTTTTCTTCCATTTGTGGTGTCAATCTTATAGGTTGTGGAAGGCTAGGGGCAACAACACTTCCATCTGTATAGTTGTGAGTGGTATGCTTCCTTGTTGCCATAATTTTTCTTTCCAGTTTTCTTGCTAACTTGAATTCCTTCTCTAATGAATCAGGTTCCCAAAGGTAAACATCATGTTGGATATTATCCTTTAAAGTCCCTATGAACACATCAATCCTATGCTCCTCTGGAATATTTTTTTACCCTTATGTTCTATTTTTGGAACTCCTCAATGTGTTCCATTATTGAACCCTTTTGTTTGAGACTTATCAATTGGCTAAAAAAAGTGTTGCTTTTTGTATCCTCATAATGTGCTGTCAATTCTTCCATAAAAATTGCTCAAGTGATAATTAGTTTACGAGAGCAAAGCCATTGATACCATACAAACTGATTTGGTTCCAAATATAAAGTTGCAATACGTACCTTTTGTGTGTTTTGCACATTATTGAGATCGAAAAATTGCTCCATCTGTAATATCCATGTTGCGGGATCCTTGCCATCCAACTTCCTCATATTGATTTTTGGAATATGGTGGGTCTTCGATCCAACATTAGAGTCTATGGAATCAATTAACATTTCTTTTGTTCTCATCATGAGTTTCCTTTACTACCCTTTCACCATTAGTGACCATTTCTTGTAGCAACATATTCATATTTATCTTCAATTCTTCCATGTCTGTCTTCAAATCTATCTTCCAATCATCCATCTTAGCTTCCATGCCATTCATCTTAGCTTCCATTCCCTTTATATTAGATTCCATGGCATTTATCTTAGCTTCTGTTAGCTTTTGTGAGACTGACATTTGTTGCACTTGGTCTTGTAATTTTTATATATCATGAAGCATTTCTTCCTCTTCTTCATGAGTCATGCTACTGCTTTCAGGTTTCTTGCTAGGTGTTTGCATTTTCTTTCCTCAGGGCATCAGTTACCAATAATAATGCTCTACTATGCCTTTTGAATTCTTCAAAATAAATTTTCAAACCAAGCTTAAGCAAAATTTAAAAGAATCTACACACCTTTTTTCACTTTGTAGGAGCTCGATATTGCCTCTAATGTATCTTTGTACTTTCAGATCATCTAGTTCTAAAATTGTGACCTACAGTAGCCCTCTGTGTCCTATTTCCAATTCCACCACTCTAATCCAAATTGGATTCTCCAAGGAAGAGTTATGAAAAATCTCCCACAGTGACCTGATTATAGACTAGTTTAGTAGAGCGAACTTGTACGACGTTCCACGAGTCACTGTTTCAAATTTTGGCTCTGAAAAATATATACAAGAAACCATAGTCCTTCCTATTTCTGTACCTTCTTACGAAATTTCAATCTAATGCTCAGAGAGAAAGTTATGACGATTTTCCCCAGGTCACCTATTTGGAATGTAATTTAGGAGTTTGCAAAAAGACCAACTTCCTAAAATCATATCTCCGCAAATATAGCGTGAAAAGCTCTAAAATTCGGATCTGAGGTTCAACGCGATTTATTCTCAAGTGGGTCTTTTTTTTAGCTTCTGAAACATCGCAGAAAAAAAGTTATAGTGAAAATTCCACGATGACCTATTTGGAGCAGCGAAACCCTAGAATCCAAAGCTCTGATACCAAATGTTATGAAACCAGCTCAAGAAAAGATAGAAAAGATTAGATCAACGCCTTAGAATTCAGCCTCTTCGAGGGGGGGAAACCTCCTTTACATTACATAAATGAACAATTCTCGAATCATTCAAATGAAAAAACCTCCTTTCTATATATAGGAGTCTAAGAGTCATAATATAACCCAGCCGACCTAACAATAATAATATTATAAAGCCACAAAAATAACAATAGAGGGGTTCTATGGGGCACAGTAATAACAATATGGGGATAATAGGGGCACAACAATATTAATAAGGGGTACAACTACAATATTAATGGGGTAATCACTAGTATTATAGGGACCCAACAAAATACAACAAGTTTCTTGTAAGCTCCGAGAGGTATAGAACATCATATAGAAGAATGTTTGGAAGACTAGGCAGTTTGAGCTTGGTGGTGCCAAGCCCCAATGGCTTGAGTTTTGACTTATCTACAATGTATATTCCACATCAACATTATCAGTGAATTATTCAAATAAATATCTCATAAAATTCATGTGGTAAGTTGCTTCTGAATCAAGTAACCAAACATATGTCCATGAAGTAAGTGAAGCATTGAATAAGTCTTTAGTTATGCCAACGTTGCAATTTCCACAACATAAAGAGTCGAATCATGTGTTTTTCCTTTCTCTTTTTAGTTGTTTTACCTTTTCCTTCATTTATTTCCTACTCAATTATTTCCTAAGGAAAATTACATGTGGATGCATCATATCCATCTTTATTGCATTCTATGTAATGAAGATCAAAACTTTCTCCTTGGAAATGTCTGCCCCCCTTGCCGTCAAAATTATTCCTTCCTCTTTCTCTTCGGCCACCTCTTCCTCCAGAAAAATAGTGTGTATTATTCTTATCTTTTTGTGCAAGGCACACAACTTCATCATAAGAGTGAGGAGTTGCCATCTTCACAAAATCCTTCTCTCTTTCAGCAAAATTCTTTTTAAGGGAGTCAAAAGTAATCTCCTTAAGGTTTCCACTTGCTTGCAATGACTCAAGATAATGTGAATAGGTGGGATATATTTCCTTGAAATAAGTTATAAGAGGAATATCTATTTCAACACTAGTGGATTTTATGTCATGTATAATTAATTTTACTTCTGATGCTAAAGCAAGAGGCTCATCATTTTTTAATTCAAGATTGAACAACTTAATCATCAATTGAACAACTTTAAGTTTAGAGTGTGAGTCATACAGTTCCTTCAAATTCTTTAAGTCTTAAAAGGAATTTGAAAATGGAGAAATATGTTGACTCACCTCTTCATTTAAAAATGCTACAATCAAGGCATAGGCCTTGTTGTTCTTATTTTCCTAGATGACAAGCTCTTTATTAGAAGTGCGCTTCTCAAGTGCATTGTCTCTTTCTCCTTCACAAATTCCTTTCCACAAATCATTGAAAATAATGGTGTGTTTTATATTCTTGGACCACTCATGGTAGTTCCCTTTTACAGAGAGAAATACCCCCACAATGGAGATGAGTGAATGCATCATATGATCTGACCTAGTCTCAAAATAATTACAGTGATTACAATAAAATCTTGATTTCTTTGTAATAAATTCAATTGGTTATATCTTCAAAAAGATCTCAAATATATTCTTCAACTTACACTTTAGATATACCATGTAATTGAATTTCGTATATTATTATTCATATCAAGTCATACCATACATATGCACTTTATAAAGAGACCACAATGTAAAAATTATGACTCTAAAATATTATGGTCTTCATAATTAATTCATATATGCACCATTTACTGTAAGCAATTATATTATGCCATATATGTATATTTTCCTCTTCAAAAACATGTATCATTTTTTTTTTAAGAATCACATCATTCACCCGTCAATGCATACCAACATAATGTACTATCAATGGAACTCACAGTAATAAAAAAATGGTTAACCGTCAAGAATTCAGGGTACACACACCAGTTAACATGCACTTGATTCAACAGTTAACACCATGGATTTCAAGAGAAAGGGTTTATGAACCATTCCAACACATCCTTTAAAAATAATTTCGACTCATAATCTTGCAACATACATGGCCTCAATGTTAGGCAAGCAACTTTGACCGTGGCAATGGTTTCAACCTCCAGAAAATTCAATGCAGAGTTTGCATGCAAAGATTAACACACAAATTGACAAGAACGACCAACACATATGCTAGTCAACTCTTCATCACAACATATATAAAATCTTCAACGAGGCATTGATCACCATCCACAAGCCCTTAATCTAGTTGTTTGGTTGGAAAAGCTAAAAATGTTATCACTTATTTCTTTAACTAATGCAGTCTAGCATTATTGGTGGTAGGGAGGTAGTGAAATTAAAATAAGTAAGTAGAGAAATGGCAGAAATGGTAAATTGCAGAGCTATAAAATTGCAAAAGGGAGTTACAGGGTAGAAGGTGCTAAAAAAGGAGGTTGGCTCCGATACCATTCGAGGCTAGGAGTACCTCCACCAATAACTTGTGTCCTTTTCATTAAGAGATAATATGAATATATACAAGGAGAGGGAGACTATTGGGTTTCATCTCCCCATGGAGTAGGAGTATCCTCTCTGTAGACATAGATGATCCCTCTAACCCAAGAGAGTGGGTCTAGTGGTAAATAAGACAATCTAATGTAAATTTCCTTAGATTAGAATCGAATAAGAGGGTCTACTTCTTATAATGCTAATCCACTTGATGGTGATCTTGCTTCCTTACTCCAACTTCCTTTCATTCAAATACTTGAAAAAAACATGAAAGAAACAACAATAAACGTGATAGCATAAAATAAAATTCAATCTACTTAAAAGGTCAAGGAGTTTTAAGCTATCAAATGCAATATTACACATGATATAGGAAACAAACCATTAATTGTATTAATATAAACTTCAAAGAGAAATACAATCAGAGCCTTGACATTGTAGGTTCCCTTTGACATGTCTGGGTTCTAGCACCACTAAAAGCATCTCATGATTCAACCTCAAAACAATGGAAGTTCAAGGCCTCTTTTCATTTTCTCCAAACCAAACACTATAAGCTTATTCTCCCTTCACACACAAACTAGAAGGCTAAGGTTCTCAAGATGGCTATCAAGATTTGCAAATAATTCTAGCCCTTTAATTAGCTAGCTGAGGTTGTAAAATGAGAAGTTTATATAGATTTGATAGAGAGGAAATAGATCCTATTATGGTGGGAGAGGCCTTATCCCTTTTGGTTTGTTCCATTTTAATATGGGAAAGGATCCCAAACAGTCTCTCTCGGCTCTATCTTGCTCAACCATTTATCAGACTTCCATTCATGAAGCTTCTAGACTTGGTTCAAGCTTTGACTCCATTTTTAAAAACTTGCCAAAGTAAGGATGGCGTGGGTCATGAATGGATGACCAACGCCATCCAACGCTAGACCCAGTGTTAGATTTTGCAAATCAGCACAGGGAAGAAACTAAGTGCTAGCACTGGTCTTGAAAACTGAGTTTGAAGGAATATTGTTGGGAAAAGATGTAAGAGGGAAATGTTCTGCAGATGAAGAGGGATGTAGGGACATGTTCTTTATGGCAGGGAAACATATGAGGGTCATTGTAGAGGTCCTCTAGGATTGAGGAGCGGGGAGTACAAGGATAGAGACAAAACTTCATGTAACACTCCCAATGTCTCTTTGTCTTCCAACTTCTTTTATTTCATTTTTTTACAATATGTAAATGGATTTTCTACTCCCAAATATTAGGTGTCAACGTTAATGATTTATCAAACTTTGACGTGTTCATGTGATTATATTAATTATTTAATATCTTTATTATGTTATGTTCATCATCAAGATAAATTCCAAACAAGAAGATCACAAAATAGGAGACTAGATATAGGCACACAGCTAGTGCCAAAACCCCTAACAAGGAGAAAACCTATTCAAACTCTTCCTCTAGTAGAATCAAATCAATTTGAGACAAACCAAGAACTTTTTGACCATGAAAGTGTCTTTCCTCCATCCATCAATTCATCCTCTTATGAATATAAGTCAAACTTCTAATGTCAACACACATATGTGCCTTAGCTTTTGTATTTTTGTTGCTTTACTACAAACTTGAACCTTCGACTATATTACTTCATTATTGACTACAATTTTGGTAGCTGAAACACATATACAATTATGCAATTACATTGTTCCATCTATGTACCTCCTTCCCCTGCAATTACATTTACCTCTTGTAGACTTCGACCCTGTAATTTTTCTATCCTATTGCATACTTCGATCCTGTAATTTCGCTATCCTGTTTCAAATCTGAACTTGCTTGACTCTCCTCCAATTGGATAGAGTTCACTTTGGTATAATTTTTTTTATTTTTTTTTTTTTTATTTTTGTTTTTTTTTTTATTTTTATTTTATTTTTTTTTTATTTTATTTTTTTATTTTATTTTTTTATTTTTTGTTTTTTATTTTTATTATTATTATAATGTTATAACGAGGTTGACATGAATAATAGGAGAGGCTAATATGAATAGTAGGAGAGGCTGACATGAATAGGAGATAAAACAAACTTTATGGGGGAGAATAAGACATAACTTTGACATAAAATCTTTTATTTTCTTTGACACAATGAGCCTAAGAGTGGTCTCTTACATAATTACTTAGATATTGACCCAAGACATAATCCCTAGAGAACTAAATGGGTAATTTTGACCTATTTGACCATTGACCCAAGCATGAAAGCCATGCTTTAACAAGTCAATAAAAATTTCCTTTTTCTATCTCTTGACAAATACATTTTATTATGACTCAAATACAATTATGAAGACCAATACTAGTTACATTTTTCAACACTCCCTCTTAACTAGGGAGGTATTCATAATTACATATATATAAAGGTACATGGAAGATATCAAATGATGAGTTCTACAATGTGTCACAACACATACAATGCTACAGATTAGATACCTGACCAGTGTATTATAATCAGGTAGGACTAGTTGTGTTCCAAGATTTAGCCACTCTATGTACCATCAAGCTTTAGCTCTAACACCAACCCAGGTATCTAGGTGTGTATCGAAGGTCAGAGTTCCAAGGCCAACTCCACCATACCTCCTTCAAGATCTATACATCATCATAGGTCGACTAGATGTCCTCCCAAGCATCTTGTCACCCCAAGATGCTTCATCTCTCCTTATTAGCTAAACTAGATAGATCCTCCAAGCCAAGCATGCTTCAAAAGTTCAACCTTCTAATGGAGAGATTCAACAAAATCAAAACCCTAATACATAATAAAATTTCAATATATACATATTTTGGGTCTTTAGTTATTTTGATGTTGCTTAAATCGTCATCACATTATCCAAATACATCTTATTGGAAGCTTCCTTCAATTTTCTAGCGGCATTAAACTCAACCTCAACACATCTTCCAAGTCTTGTTCATAACTTTATCAATCATGAATAACCATTATTAGTGCTTCAATTATTTTCTTGTATCAAACATCCTCATGGCATTTTTATCAAGTTGATCACTTCTCTTCAGGGTCCCTCTCAACTAGGGAGATAACTAGGGGACAACTCTATCAACTATCTGATTCTTCACATGGGCTCTTCCTTTTTTTGCATCAAAAATTTATCGGAGAATTTTAGACCTTCGAAAACTTCATCATTCCTTCACATGGTAACAAGGTCATCTATCGAACTTTAATGTATACTTTAGTTTGATCAAGGTTCTCACAACTCCCTCTTTCCATCATTATCAACAACATCGTCAAATTATCATCAAATATGCGGTAAGCATCTTCATCATCTTGAAGACTATGTACTTGCATATGTTCAACAACAAGTACAATGAAAGAAAAAAATGTATGTACAAGAGCATGAAGTCAAAATTATAACATTACAGTGGAAGTATAAAAATATCTAGACCTACTTAGGTTCATATTTAACAATGGTTTCATCTTTTGGACTTCAAAAACTTGCTAGGGTTTTTGTCGTGAACCCTAGATTCCATCATCGAGACTTGAAGTCTTGATATCATCAACTGAAACAAGTTAGAAAATCAATCATAGCATTTTACATTTTCAATATTATGCCCTATAACTTTATGTCAAATTCTACTAGGGTTTTGTCACAAACCCTATATTTTATTAATCAACAATCAAGTTAACATATTAGTATTTCATATGTAGGGATTCATTCTTATATAAATCTCTTACTAGTGTTTTTATCGCAATCCCTAGATACATACATCAAACTTAAATTTTTTTATGACACTAGGGTTTCAATTATGTGGAAGCTTATATAGCTAGGATTTTGCTAATACAAGGGTATTTCCATAAACCCTAATTCACCAAATTTTAAAGATCTAAGATTTCAATAGAAAATACCTAAAAGACTAGGGTTTTACTATGCCAAAATCAAAACCCTAAACATCAAGATAGTAGGATTTCATCATGAGTTCTATTCTTTAACATCAAACCCTAAATTGGCTAAAGTTTTGTTGTTAGCACACCATAAGCATGGAGAGGCTATGGTTTTACAATGAACCATAAAGGTTAGGGTCTCACCAAAAATGACCAAAAAAGAGGTAGTATGATAAGGGTAGATTCAATCTAATAATTGATTACCCTAATAAGAATCCTTAAGATTCAAAAACCTAAACATAAGAAAGTTAGTAATAAATTTCAAAATGCTCATATCATTTAATGAAGAAGTCCTTATGGTTTTAGACATACATGGAGTTGCTCTTTTTACACTTCTTGTAGGGTTTTCTTCATTAAAGTGAACCTTGTGAATTTATCCATAATATTTATACATGCAACAGTTATTGACAAATACAACCAAGAAAAATATGCGGTACCAAAATCATGATGTCAAATTTTTCAATCTATGGTTTATTTGCAACAATTCAAGATGGAATCCCGAGGTTTCCAAGTATAAACCCTAGATCTAGAAGAAGAAAAAAAAAATCATCATCTTCTTTAATAAAAATTAGGGTTTTCCATACACCCTAGGTTACCTATAAATCCTAGAAGTAAAGAGTAGTTAGGGAACACATAAATTAATGTTAGGGTTTCTTTATGACTAAGATTTTCATCTGCCACCTAGGTTTTTCAATCCTAGATAACGATTTTCAATATAATTGAAACTACAAATTTTAGATTGATATGAACCACTAAATCTTAAGAAAATTCATGTTAGATCCTCATTAAATGAATATACCATGCATACCTTAAAACTTGCCTTTTTATTTCATGATTGATAGTCCATTGAGCTTGTTTCCATTTTTCTTGTAAACTAAATACAAATTATTACATAACACAAAGAATAATGTTTAGTACTTACTTGGATTAGATGAGGACTTTAGGTTTTCTTCCACAAACTAAAGATGAAAAATTTCTTCACTGATTCACAAAGAACCTTATTTCCTTATTCATGCAACCTTGTTTAGGTTTAGCATAACTTGTGTAATGGAGAAGCTGCTATAGGCTTCCAAAATATTTCTCTTTATACTCATGTATACTACTTCTTCTCAATAGTTGATGAAAAGATACTACGGGACGTAAATAGACTTTCCCTTTCAAAAATATGCGAACTTGATTAAAGGTTGATATATAATTTTCTTCAAGACTGAGATTTTAAGGTTGGATTTTCACAATACAAGTCTGTGTTTTTCTCTTCAAATATAGTGACAATATATACAAAGTTCTGAACCATTATATTTATGAGTTAGCACAAGAATTTGGTGTTTGGAAAAATACTTGGTTTGGGGGGGGGGGTTGGGGTGGGTGTGAATCAGTTTTTTCCAACTTCCTTAGACTTCCAATTTTTTTATTCATATTTTTGTACACTATTGTCATTAAGTAAAACAATGTATGTACTTGACTATGATGAAGTAAAACCGTGTATATCCAATTAACTAACTTTTCATATATTTTAACATATGTTATATTTTAACCAGTGTATCATAAGTTAATTAGCCTTTAATTAAATAGTAACAATGAGAAGTAAGAACAGAATAAACCATCACACATAAGCAACAAAGTGACACATGAGGACACCCATATTTTTAGGTCAAAACCCAATGTGGTAAAAAACCTCCGGTATCGTCATCTGTGTCTTCATATTTTATTATAAAGGAAAAAATATTACAATCTTGTGCTATAAAAGAATCATATCAATATGTAGGAACCCACCTGCAGAAGTCTACAACCTTCTCTTGTTCTCCAGCACCCACTGAAAGGGAGCTCCAACGCCCTGATCTCGTTTACCAACACCAACCAGAAGGGAGCTCCAACACCCTACTCAAATTTACCAACTACCACTGGTAGGAAGCTACAACTTCCTCACTGAAGGATCCAACCCTCAACACATTTGTGGACCGTGTTCCATAATATTTCATATTGGATCCACCTGACTCAAAACATCAAACCTGTAGGCCAATTTCGTCATATTTTCAAATTGGACCCACTACCATCATTTAAGCCCAATACCAAATAATAATTCTAAAACCAATCACTGTATCAAAAAAATCAATCACTAATCAACCGAGTCATCAAAGAAACCACTACATCTTAATTAATGAATACAGCTAGATCAAACTAAAGAAGGATATATCATATCAATGCACAACTACTCATCAATAAGCCAAACATTGTTAGCCATCACAGAAATTTACTACTGCTACTGTAAACCCTGATCAACCTTATGCCAAAATATATAAACTATTGTTCTAAGTCATACCCGCATATGTACACACTTCTCGTTAAGAGGAATTCCATAGAGATATCAAAATACCAAACAACTGAGCCTAAATCATTGTCACACTGAATTAATCATTGAATCACATATTGAACCCATCACAGATCACTGAACCAGACACATATCATCACATCATAGAATCATCTCTAGTCAACATAACATCTCATAAACAATTCATCCCAACCAGAACTACCAAACATATATTATCATGAGAGGGACATCATTGGTAGATTGTGTTGGGTCCCTATAATACTAGTCATTACCCAATTACTATTGTAGTTGTACCCCTTATTAATATTGTTGTGCCCCTATTGTACCCATATTGTTATTACTATGCCCCATAGAATCCCTCTATTGTTATTTTTGTGGCTTTATATTATTATTGTTAGGTCGGCTCCGTTATATTGTGA
Organism: Pinus taeda; assembly: GCA_000404065.3. Lineage (NCBI taxonomy): Eukaryota > Viridiplantae > Streptophyta > Pinopsida > Pinales > Pinaceae > Pinus > Pinus taeda. The sequence goes on along the minus strand of APFE031746439.1, from coordinate 4,922 downwards.
CTCCTTTACTCCTATATATAGAAAGGAGGTTTTGTCATTTGAATCATCGAAGAATTGTTCATTTATGTAATGTAAAGGAGGTTGACCCCTCGAAGAGGCTGAAGTTTAAGGCATTGATCTATCTTTTCTATCTTTTTCTTGAGTTGGTTCATAACATTTGGTATTGGAGCTTTGGATTCTAGGGTTTCGCTGCTCCAAACAGGTCA